>CM062295.1:651072264-651312755 GCA_031216915.1 Pictodentalium vernedei
TCGAACGACTCGAATCCCATCGAGCAAATGAGCTTTAGAGTAACTGCTCGTTCGAGTGACTCCTCGAACGACTTTTCGACTCATTTCAGTAAAAGGGGATTCCATAGCCACAGGCATTTTTTGAAAAAGGGGTTCTTAAAAAGGGATTCTGTAAAATGGGATTCCTATCCAATGCCATAAAATTTGGATTTCATGATTTGACATCAACAGTCGAGGGTATGGAAAGGGCTTGATAACAACCAATTATTATTGCAAGACCCTGAACAGATACAACTGACGACCAACCACTACAAAACAACAAAGGTACAGAAGGAAGATCCAACATTACCAAGATCGAAGTGAACATAATATAACAAACTTTGACTTAATCTTAACACCCAATTTTCACAATAAAATTTTCACCTGAATAGACTATAACCCCTAAATATTACATTCAACAACCCACCTAAACAGACGAAACGTGAACGAAGATGAACTGGTTGGAAACAACTGAACAGAACTAACTCAACTAAATGTTGAACTGTTGAAGTCGCAGTGAACGAAGATCCAACACAACCAAGATCGAAGTGAACTGACATAAGGAAGTTGGCGAAGATCGAAGTGAACAGAACAAAGTGAAGAAAATCGAACTGATCTAATCAAACACAACCAAGATCAAAGTCAACATAACAAAGTGTTCAACTAAATGAACTATAACCCCTAAATATAACCCAATGTTAACCTTTGAACTGTTTGAATGAACTTTAACCCTAATGAAAATATAACGTAAGTAATCTGAATGAAGTTTTGAACAACAACCCTTTGAACTGAATTCTTCCAGCAGGGAAGGGGGGTACCCTCGAGAGTTGATGTCAAATCATGAAATCCAAATTTTATGGCATTGGATAGGAATCCCATTTTACAGAATCCCTTTTTAAGAATCCCTTTTTTTCAAAAAATGCCTGTGGCTATGGAATCCCTTTTTTTCTCAAATGAGTCCAAGAGTCGTTCGAGGAGTCACTCGAACGAGCAATTGCTCGTTAGCTCATTTGCTCGATGGGATTCGAGTCGTTCGAGCAATATGTGCGAGTCACTCGACATAAGCCGGAATCCCGCTTATGGAATCCCGCTTTTAAAATCCCATTTGTGGAATCCCTTTTTTGAAAACACCTGTGGCTATGGAATCCCTTTTTTTCTGAAATGAGTCGAAGAATCGTTCGAGGAGTCACTCGAACGAGCAATTATTCTGAAGCTCATTTGCTCGATGGGATTCGAGTCGTTCGAGCAATATGTGCGAGTCACTCGATCGCGAAATTGCTCGTTAGCTCATTTGCTCGATGGGATTCGAGTCGTTCGATCAATATGTGCGAGTCACTCGATCGAGCGATTGTTCTAAAGCTCATTTGCTCGATCTGCTTCGAGTCATTCGAGCAATGACTTTTCAGTGACTGTTCGATTGCTTATTGGGTTTGGGAATGCTTTTGTTATACACAAGGGAGATAACTCTGCATAGAGATTATGGGAAATCAAGCAATCTGATTGGTTAGTTATAATTTATATAAATGATCTAGATAAATAAAACAACAAGAGTATTCGGAATAGGGTCAGAACTAACAGGAACAGACCAGAAACGATAAATATAGTAACAATAAGCAAAGCAGTTCCAGTTGATAGTCTCTTCTACTCTACTGGAGTATACTCCAGGACAAAGGAACATGGTCGGGTTGATGAAAAATATTGCATATATAGGTAGAAGCAGAGAATTCTGAAAGAATTCGAAATAATACAATTTGTCGGGTTGTTTATGGTAATTCTACATATCGGTTAATTACTCCTATTCAATCGAACAGACCCCCGGTACCCCCTTGGTACTATAGCACTATGTGCTAAGCCGATAAATTGGGGAATCCATAGTAAATAAAGTCAATTTCGGTGATTTGGATGGATTGTCGGGTTGTTTGTGGTAATTCTACAAATTACTCTTCTACAGAGGAACATGCCCTCCGAACATACCCCTGTCTTGTTAGAAGGTTTTTGGTCACATAGCAACCATAGAAACCCAGATGGCGACCTCCAGTATACAAAATGGACGACATAAACACGTATCACCCTAACAACACGTGCTGCGCATGCGCACTCACCCCACGTATCACTATGGAGATGACGTCACAAGATGGCCGCTCACGCGGGTTACCGTGACAACCAAACATGGCGCCACCAGGTCACGTGACTATGACGTCACATGAGATCCGGCCAATGTGGCACGATCCATCGCTCTCCTACCACTACCAATTTATCTTAAACTATTCCTTCCTTTCTAGGCTTGTTCACATGATGAAGGGATTAGGTATATCTTTAACGGCGTCTGTGTTGACAATCATTCAGCGTCTATGAACTGATTTTTGTGATTTTAGATGAAGGAAGAGCTCGTTCCAATGACGGGGTCACATGATATGGTCTGTTGAATTTTTTGGAAAAGCTGAAAAAATAGTTTAAATAACAAATTCTAATATCATGTGCGTTGGGAAAGGGGTTAAAGAAATAAACGTTTCGATTTTCCAGAGACGTCGTACTCCATTTCCAAAGCCGAGCATCTGGAACAAATCAATATGGGATTGAGAATTAAATTTTGAATTTATTTTGTTTTTAATATATTGGCGGTTGGGAAACAATATGTCGGGGTTTATAATCCATGGAAATTTGGGACTCCGGCATCACTGGGTTGACATAAATCTCTTGATCAAACTACATGCTAATTCTGAGACCACCCCTTCCAAAGGATCAGTAAAGTATGTTAATTGGTCATGTAAAAAGTCTGTTGTACCCCCGGGCCTGCGGTAGCTAAAACTTTCGTGGAAATTGGCCAAATGCTAAACACCCTGACAACATATTTCATGGCAGTATACATCTATGCCTATAATATTATAAGTCATGGTGTGCTTAGTTCGCAGATACGGTATCATATGAGACTAAATAAAAATAATATTGGACGAGGCATTACGCCTCGCCCAATATTGTTTTTGCTTCGCCTCATATGTAAACGTATCCTCAAACTAATCACCCCAAAACGTATTTACTTTACCAGCCGCCCGATTCACCTTTACAAGAACGCAATTGACTTTGTTGTGTCTGCAGAGCGTACTTTCCTCTTTTTCTCCGTTGCATCTTGTTCCAACGAATTTCCGAAACGTTTCATGGTGCGTTTGATCAATTTTTATACGTGTGTTTTTGTTTATAAACAAAATGTCAGCAAGGACGCGAACTCAGTTTTCGATTGAGCTATACATTATTCCTCTGTATTCAATAGCTATTTTAGCGTCGGACTCCCCGCGATGTGTATTTATTGGAGGGGTGGGGGATATTTATTGGGAATACAAAATGGATCCTATTCACCCCGTATGGATCCGTATGGGGGTGACTTCAGCTGCGAGGTTACGGTATATGGCTCAGTCTTAGGTGACTAATACTACGCTGATTAGTTAAAGAAGCTGGGTGGTAAAATTATAATGGTTACGGGAGGTTTAGATGGTGGATAAAATAGCACATTGGCGAACGAACAGCAATATGAGGCGAGGCTTTAGCCGAGTCTAATATTGTCCTTGCTGAGCCTGATGTGTCGCCATATCCTCCAAGTAAACGTCCCGTAACGTATTAATTATGCCAGCATACGAGGTGTTTCCAAGCCGTTTCATGTTTTCGTTAAATGTTCCTATCGGCATTCGTTTGTTTACAGAAGCAGACGAGTAGTAATGCAATGCGAGGGAAGTAATTCAACACATCATTGATATGAAAGAAAATAAGATGTATTACCTCCCTCATTTTTGGCACTTCTACAAGTTGCCCCTGTTTTCCCACACTTTGAAATGAAAAACTTTCTAAAGTGCCAATTAGCCGAATTTAGATTTCAAATTTTTCGATAAAAAAAAATGGCGGCAGTGACTTATAATTAATAATACCGCCAGTGTCGGGATAGTGAGTTAAAACGACGGGGGTCACTGTTGGGCTTTATTGTCGGTGTATTCCTCGTTCCTCGGTCCGTAATATGTTCCGGCAGTCGTAATAAGTTCAGAACTTGGACTTTCTTAACGATCAGAAAATATATTCAAGAATTTACTGAATGTAATGTATTGCGGTCTGTGATTAGTTGAACTTACATCCACGTTTTCTGCGATTTTGCTGGGGGAAATCGCTTGGTATTATGAAGACGGAAAAGTGAAAACTTGTTTGGGAAAAGAAATATAAAAACTCCATATTGAGTTCCTCTGCTCCTGTAATATACTCAGCCAAAAAAAAAGTGTGCATTGCAGAAATTGATCAAACTCCAAAAAAATAATTTCGTAGGTGTGAAGAGTGTTAACCTGTTCATGAATAAGTTATATTGAACACAAAAACAGCTTTCCCCGTTAAAATTGCATTCACGATAAATGACGTGCTGCACGTTTGTGAAAAGGCATGTTTTGCACGTGGAGAGTCTGAAAATTCATGCAGCAGTGTGAATCCTTGGGTATTTAAACACTAAAGTAAGGCCTTCCTATCGTTCACATTCAAACTTGCGCTGCTGTTAAAACGACTCCACATTACCATGCCAAGATTGACAATGAATCAACGTCTCCTTGCCCTGGGTATGATTAGAGTTGGCAGAACACACAGAGAGGTTGCCCAGCATTTGAACTGCCACCGTAACACTGTAGACAGGCTAGTCCATCGACATGCACAACATGATGACGTTCGAGACCGACCCCGCTCCGGGAGACCCCGAGTTACCACCCCTGCACAAGATCGGTATATTCGCGTCGTCCATCTCCGGAACCGGCAACAAATGGCAACGACGACAGCCAGGAACATCCCTAACCTGAGACGGATACATCCTCAAACAGTAATCAACCGGCTGAGAGAATACGGCTTACGTCCTCGAAGACCTGCAATTCGTCCGATTTTGACGTTACGTCATCGTCGTGCTCGACTGCAGTAGTGTAGACAACATCTAAGGTATCCCTTACACTGGTGGCGACGTGTTTTATTCACAGATGAATGTCGTTTCCATCTTTCAGCATCAGATGGCCGCCAGAGAGTGTACAGACGTTGGAACGAAAACTACGCAGATCCATGTGTCGTGGAGCGAAACCGTTATGGGGGAGGGTCTCTCATGGGGTGGGGTGGCATCACTGCCCGTAACAGAACTGAGCTGGTCATTATTGATGGCAATCTCAATGCAGCCAGATATCGTGATGAAGTGCTTACACCTGTTGTTGTCCCATTTCTGCAACGTCACGGCCCCGGCGTCATTCTACAGCAGGACAACGCCCGACCCCACGCAGCTCTTGTTGTGCAACAGTATCTGCAGCAACAACAAGTGGATGTTCTTCCCTGGCCCGCAAATTCGCCCGATATCTCACCCATTGAGCACGTATGGGACGAAATGAAACGTCACCTACGCCGGCTTCCCCATGCACCGTCAACGCTTGTGGAACTCCAAAGACAGCTCATCAGAATATGGAACAACATCCCACAACACTTCCATGCTAACTTGTTCGCTTCCATGATGCGTAGATGCACAGCAGTATTCGATGCAGACGGAGGTCATACCAGATATTGAGTGTGTGACTTTTGTGTTTGACCCTTAGTGTCTTTGACTCTCCAAGAGTATTCGTCGTAGCGTAATGAAATTTCTCGTGTTGATCACAAATTGATTCATCTGTGATTGAATAAAATTTCCATGAATGAAAATGATATATATCTTTTTTTAGTGTTATTTTTTAGCATGCACACTTTCTTTTTTGGGAGAGTATACAATCAACTCAACAAATGGCGACGAGGTTAGCCCGCACTGATACTTACATGCAATGACAGTGAATATGACTTCGCCACCACCTGCATTTTTAAACACATCCGGGGCCAAGCATATTAGCCTTTAACAATTGTATTTTCCAGCATTGTATTTTCTGCCTGATATATGAATGGCGAAAATGAATCATCAGCGTTTTAACCCCTTTACTGCCACACCCACGTTAGTCATATTCAGAGCACCTCTATGTACCCTTTACCTAACATGAAAAGCAGACGACACTTGCAAAAATAATTGTTGAATAACTATTTTTTTCATTTTTTGTCTCAAAAACATAGGTTATGACCCCTCGTTGGAACGAGCTCGACGAGCTCGTTCCAACGAGGGGTCATAACCTATGTTTTTGAGACAAAAAATGAAAAAAATAGTGAAAATTAATTGGCGATTTTTGAGAATAGCGCTGGCCGGTTTTGGCCGTTACGTTGGGTAAAGGGTTAATAAAACTTTTGAGATACTTGAAACTCTAGCATCTGATTAATTGTTGGAAAGGGCTCTCCGAGCCCTTTCCAACAATAAATAGATGGTAGGTTTGATTTGCGCATGCCAGAACGTACAGATAATTATTATAAAATAGGTGACAATAGTCGCTTTCGGCAGCGTAAGTGTTAGAGTACGAGGAAATTTACCGAGAGGTCAATTTTTACTTCTCTTTGCCCCTTGGACACTGGTGGTATATTCCCCGTCAGTTTAGTGACAGCAATTGGAAGAGTCTGTCTTCATTATATTGTTCTCCCCACACCATCTCTTAGCAACCTTCCTACTTAATGGAATTATGGGGTATCGTGTTCATGTGCGTCATAATCAGTCTCTCCGGTTCAAAGGGTTAAGGCGCTACTTATTCACTCCGACCACTTGTAGCAAAATATAGGAAATACAATTCTGAAAAATACGATTGTAAATAGTACTGGCATCTGGAGTGCATGAATTTTACACTCAACACTTTGAAACAAATATTCGACAATTATTGGAGAGCTATCGGTATCGAAAGTTTATGTTACAGAAAAAAGGCTTCACTGATTTATAGTATAAGAATAGAGGGACAACGCGCGTGTTATTCTCCTCCAGTTACAGACGAATCTTCCACAGATACTGCTAGAAGTCAACAACATTTATTTTCTCCGGAAAATAATGTTGCTGTTGAATGCTTCATGTTCAGACACTTTGTCCAGCAACCCGTCGAAGCAATGGAACTGTGTTAAGATGACGTGAATTGCTTATCATATCACCTATGAATTCCATACCCCAGGTCCCTTTTCCAGTTCTGTTCGACGCTGCAATGGCCGTCTAGCCATGAAATAGTCCATCTCATATGTTGAGATTCCATCGTGTGTTGAGATTCAGTCGTCTGGAAGATTTCAGTTTTTCTGGCCAACTGAAATCTTCCAGTCGACTAAATATAAAAATACCACAAGCATTCATTTCCTTTCAATCAACGCAAGAAATATTTCTCGATTGAGATTGATTTGTTGGAATCTTTAGTGACATTATCAATACTCATAGACATGTTTGTTTACTAAATAACTGTGAATGAAGTCTCACAACATATGTAGGGTTATGATCTTGTTACGTAGTTCCATCAACTGGTGTTTATAGCGTGATGTATTCAGGGTGAATTTATTTATTTATTTATTTATTTATTTATTTATTTATTTATTTTTTTATTTATTTATTTATTTATTTATTTATTTATTTATTCACTTAGTTATTTGTGCTTAACGCCACATCAGCAGCTAAGGGTACAAAGTTTTAGAGTACGAGTGGCTAGTTTCAGGGTAAAAGCATACTTATTAATTGGAATATCTATAACTTTGAGCCTGAAAGAATATCTGTATATTTTGAGAATGAAGGAACATCACACTTTATCAACGGTCGTCAGTAGTATAGCATGGATCGTCCCTTATTGGCAGGATCTCATGTGACGTCATAGTCACGTGACCTAGTGGCGCCATGTTGTGTTGTCATTGTAACCCGCGTGAGCGGCCATCTTGTGACGTCATGCCCATAGTCATACGTGATGTGAGTGCGCATGCGCAGCGCGTGTTAGGGTGATACGTGTTTCCATCGTTCATTTTGTATACTGGAGGCCGCCATCTTGGTTTCTATGGTAGCACGTGGATGCTATGTGACCCAAAGGCTTGTTATAGGACAGGGGTATGTCCGGAGGGTATGTTCGATTGAATCTGAGTATCACGAATTACCACAAACAACCCAACAAGTTTTACTATTTCGAATTCTTTCAGAATTCTCTGCTTCTATCTAGTAGTTTTCGTCTACCTTACCATGTTCGATTGCCCGGAGTGGAGTAGAGTAGAAGAGCCTATCAGCTGGAACAGCTTTGCTTATTATTACTATTTTTTGTTTTTCTGGTCTGTTCTTGTTAGTTCTCACCCTATTCCGAGTACTCTTGTTGTTTCATTTATCTAGATCACTTCACTTTCCCGACGCTAACTAACCAATCAGATTGCTTGATTTCCCATAGTCTCTATGCAGAGTTATCTCCCTTGTGTATATCAAAAGCCTACATCATTCCCAAAGCCGATAAGCTATCCAGTTGTTACTGAAGTCATTGCTCGAACGACTCGAAGCCCATCGAGCAAATGAGCTTTAGAGTAATTGCTCGATCGAGTGACTCGACATATTGCTCGAACGACTCGAAACCCATCGAGTAAATGAGCTTTAAAGTAATTGCTCGTTCGAGTGACTCGACATACTGCTCGTCGACTCATTTCGGTATGTGAGGATACCTATGACCTGGTATTGTATTATTTGAGGATACCTATCGAGGATACTTTATGGAGAATCCCTTTTTAGTCGTATGAGGCCTTGAGGGCTATGAGAAAGCCCCCAACGAGGCCTCATTTATTATCCCTCTTAGCCTCATTTTTTGAGGCCATGAGGTCAACACCATTCCTCCTATCTATTTGTTTATTTCATTCTATCTGTCATCATTTCCTACTATCGTTTATTTATCTCTCTTCCTCTGCTCATTTTTACTATCTCTCTCTCTCGCTCTCTCTCTCCCTTTCCCTTTTTCTTCCAGCTTTGGGACGTCCTTCAAGTCGGGGGCCCCCCTTCTAGCCCCCCTCCCGCAATGCGGGCCCTGCGGGCCCATCCCCTACGCCACTGGAAAAAAACCCTCAATGAGGCCTCATTTACTATCCTTCTTAGCCTCATTTCGGTATTTGAGGATGCCTATGGCCTGGCATTGTATTATTTGAGGATACCTATCGAGGATACCTTTTGGAGAATCCCCTTTTTAGTCGTATAAGGCAATGAGGGCTATGGGAAAAGCCCTCAATGAGGTCTAATGCTAGCCTTTAAACTCGTTATGCCTAAATACAATATGTTAAATAACTGTAATTGTTGTTAGCTGTGTCACCGTAAAATACGGCTGTAGTGAAAAAAGTGTTCCATTTATGTAATGAATTTTGTTATGAATCTGCAAGTTAGATTTCGAAGAGATGAGGAGTGTTTAATCAAAAACAAAGATATATAAGTAGTATGTCTCGCACGTTTGGGGCAATATTGGCAGGACCCTGGTGCAGGAACATGGAAGTGACGTCATGTCAGGTGGCGTAGTGGCGCCATGTTGTGTTGTCATGGTAACCCGCGTGATCGGCCATGTTTTGACGTCATCGCCTTAGTGATACGTGGCGTTAGTGCGCATGCGCAGCGCGTGTTGTTAGGATGATACGTGTTCCGTCGTCCATTTTGTATACTGGAGGCCGCCGTTTCTATTATAACACGTGATTGCTATGTTAGACAAAGGCCTGTAACAAGACAGGGGTATGTTCGGCGGGTGTGCTCCTTTGTAGAAGAGTAATTTCCTGATTCGTAGAATTACCACAAACAACCCGCCAACTTGTATTATTTCGAATTCTTTCATAATTCTCTGCTTCTATCTATATATGCAATAGTTTTCGTCTATCTGACTATGTTCCTTTGTTCTGCAGTATACTCCAGTAGCATAGAAGAGCCTATCGGTTAGAACAGCTCTGCCTGTTATTACTATATCTAGCTTTTCAGGTCTATTCTTGTTAGTTCTGACCCTATTCCGTGTACTCTTGTTGTTTCATTTATCTAGATCCTTTATATAGATTCTAACCAACCAATCAGATTGCTTGATTTCCCATAATCTGTATGCAGAGTTATCTCCCTTCTGTATATCAAAAGCATTCCCAACGCCAATAAGCTATCGAGCAGTTACTGAAAAGTCATTGCTCGAACGACTCGAAGAAAATCGAGCAAATGAGCCATCGAGCAATTGCTCGTTCGAGTGACTCGCACATGTTGCACGTCGACTCATTTCAGTATTTGAGAATACCTATGGCCCAGTATTGTATTATTTGAGGATAGGTATCGATGATACCTTTTATAGGATACTTATCTGAGGATAGTATTACCTGTACCACAAGACATACCTATCCCAAATATCCCTTATAAACTAAAGAGCCAAGAGAGTAATTGCTCCATGAGCAATTGCTCGAACGACTCGAAGCTCATCGAGCAAATGAGCCTTAGAGAGATTGCTCAGTCGAGTGACTCGACATAGTGCTCGAACGACTTGAAGCTCATTGAGCAATTGAGCTATCGGGTAATTGCTCGTTCGAGTGACTCCGTGAACGACTCTTCGACTCATGTCAGAAAAAAGGGATTCTAGGGTCAAAAAGGGATTCCGTAAGTAGGGCTTTTTTCTCCAATTAGCCAAAGAGCCAAGAGAGTAATTGCTCCATGTGCAATTGCTCGTTCGAGTGACTCGACATACTGCTCGACGACTCATTTCAGAAAAAAGGGATTCCATAGTCACAGGCGTTTTCAAAAAAGGGGTGCCGAAATTGGGATGCCTTCTGGAGAATCCCTTTTTTGTCAAATGAGCTATCGAGTAATTGCTCGATCGAGTGACTCGACACACTGCTCGAATGACTCGAAGCCCATCGAGCAAATGAGCTAACGAGCAATTGCTCGTTCGAGTGACTCGACATACGACTCTTAGCCTCATTTCAGAAAAAGGGGTGCCGAAGGCCACATGTTTTATAAAAGGGGGTTCCGAAATTGGGGTGCCTTCTGGAGAAGCACTTTTTTGTCATATTTGCTTATGTGAAAAGGCCCAGTGCTATTGACTAAACTACCATCCATTACTTCATAGCTATACCTTCGCTCAAGCCTTCAAAATGTTCAATCAGATTTCCCTTGTATATATATAAGGCATTCAGTAATTGAGATTCACTATCTGGTCTGCATGGGAAAGGTGTGGGGTTCTTAGTTGATGAAGCTTTAGGTGGCAGCTAAAGTTTTGACTGTGCCAAGTTTACCCCCTACCCCTCCCCCCCAACCCCGCACACATCTTGACTTTTTAATTTTTTTTTCTTTATAGTAAAAATAATAATACACAGCATTTGTAATCGTTTTCAATGATGTGGATATAGGGGTAATGAAATCTCAAAAATAATTTTTATTTAAGAGGGCCTTTTGTGCGGTTATTTTGATGAAGGGTATGCGATACAACCGCAAAAAAACATGTGCAGTAAAATATATGCTGTAAACTTTATCAGCCTACATTCGACGGTCTTATCCTATTACATGTTCAGAAACCAAGTCGCGCTACCTGCTATGCAGTAGACCATGCTTGTACCATTCGGCTTTCTGCGACGTCTGACGACTGTGTTTTATTGATTTGTTAAATAGAGAGTAATCGCTTGACTGGATTGGTTACGTGAAATAATTCATGAGAGGTGAGAGACGTTGTATAAACACAAGTGCGTGAATGCGCACGAGTGTTTTACAATATAGTCCCTCGCCTCGAGGCGCTGGCTAGTTGAACCCAACCTTATGTGCAACATATAGACTCCCCAGCATTGCCGCTTTCTGAGCAGTCCACTATTTGATATGAACTGTCCTCTTGCATTGACACCGGACACGCCTCGGATACGTCCTAACAAATCAGACGGCCCCAAGCCTGATGTAATGAAGACAATGGGAAATATTATTACATGATACTTGGAAAGCAAGTGAGACATTTCGGAATGGAGGTCAGCGTATTTGGCACAATTCTGCTTCTTGTCCAAGACATTGTGTCAAAAGCAATACTAAATTGAATAATATAAATGATGTTCTTTATTTTATCAATCATGATCAGATCATGTATATTGGTTATAAGCAGCCTTAGGCTTTAAATATGTGTTATGTGCACATTGTCCTTGTACAGAATCTTTTATCGCGACGAAACTCGTTTTTGTTAGGACGTATTATAAGTTATGGGGCTTTCAGGGGGCGGATATGGTGTGATATAAGGCGAAATGAGATCAATATTAGGCGAACCTGAAAGCCCATAACGTATTTATTATGCCAGGCCTTTGAAAGAGACACAACCATAAGTGTAATTTATGTTCGTTATCGATCAACATTCAAGTTCAATCATTCAAATCAAAACAAAACAGACGATAAAATTTACAGTCCAGTGGGAGTAACTCGAAAATATTTGCATGCACTGAGAAGGGCAGATTAGTCGGGTAAGGATTTTCGCTTGAGTTCGTCTCAGACAGTGCCAGTTGGCTTCAAAACATGTCGTTTTAGTGGTTTATTCATTGTATTTATTTACATTTGTTTATTATAATTTCTCATAGACTGGAAGAAACGTATTATAGTTGTACGTTGCTCAACAGACACACACGCGAAATGATTTCTTGTTCGTTGAACACGCGAAATTAGGAAAAGCATCGAAGCGAGCGTTGGTTTTGTCAAAAAAAAATGTCGGAACTGACCGTATATAAGCTCTATATACGATCAGCTCGATGATATTCAGTCTCATATTCGGTCACTAGATATTGAAGCTGATTGGTCAATAACAACTACTGGCATAATAATGCTACGAATCGTGCTTACGCGAAGAGTAGCTATACCGTCCCCAAAACGAGTCAAGTAGCGATAAATATAGAATATACCCATAGTAGCGTGGTGTACCAAATGTATACAAAGCTACTTTGGGTATATTTTATTTATACCCTGATCGTCAGATTATTAAGAGTCGCTATTATTTTTTCTCGATTTTACTGAGCAGCAGCCGTAAATACGGGCGAATTTGTTTTTGTTTACTTGAGGATCGGTGGGCGGTACTTCCGCTGTCAGTTTTATCACCGAAACGAAATTGAAAAAGAAAGAGGACCCTTTTCATTTTAACAACATAATAACATACTATTTCGAGTTATGGATGCCTTATTAACATGAGACAATGCATGTTTATTATTGTTTGGCGTTTTATGGCGTAAACTCATTTTAAAACGTCATAAATAATTTTACCACTTTCATTTCACTCTTGGCGAGGCGACGTGCAATAAATTTAGACAAGTTCGCATTCAGGTTGACGTCACCAAAGGTCAACTTGGAAGTAGTTCCACTGTAGGTGTAAATTTTAACTACTGAAATCCCATTGCTGACGTGTTCACCAAGGTTGGTGTGTAAAGCTAAAATTTATGTCATAGGCTTTTCATGTATAGTAGAATAAGTAATCATGGTATAAAAGATTGTATACAGGAACATTGAGCACATAACACTTTTATCTACCTTTCAGTCAACAAAATCCATAACTATGACTTCTCAAAAATAGTTGTAAACAAACAAAAATGCACACTCAACTGATCGAAATAATGGGTAATAATTTTCAATTCTCCCAACCCAACGTAACGTGAAGAAATTCCCACAGATGAATGGAATTGTGATAACAAAAATAATAAAGTCGGCCCAAGTATGGCTTTTCCGTCGGACAATGATATTTCTAGCCAAATTCAATTCAGTTCAATTCATGACGTTATCCAAAGGTTAGGTGGGTCTTTGCAAAAACAACATATATTTTTGTATTGGGCAAGAGTCGCTTTAAATACGTGACGTCACTTCAATCATAATTTTTAGAAGCGTGCAAACCACAGTGAGACGTTACGTTTCAAACTTTCTCGCTGTAAATTTCAATTTTTTATGTTTCGCATTCTGGATCGTTTATGTCCTCTATCGTGCAGTGTTTCCTGCAATATTGGATGAATATGTTGAAGCAAACTAGATCCATAATTCATTACATCAGTACAAGTTTTTGAAGGAAATGACTCGTGATTGCCAGTACCACTGAACGACCCCTTCAGGCGCGCGTGAGTTAGTTTCGCACGACGTCATGTGAATTTTATCACTACTGCAATAGTGATACAAGATTTGTTATTTCCAGATGAAACAAAATACTATGTTTTGATTGGTTAAGAGGTACGGTGTAACTTGCAATCCACAGTAGCTTTTTTTTACTCTGTGGTTAACAACGGTGTAAAAACAAGAACACACAACATCAGTCAATATGGCTAAAAAAGTACCCATTTTTAATTATTAATTCATACCTTCTGCTCGGTAATGTTAGAACAAAAATAAAAAAAAAACAGGAAATTTAATATTTATATGCAATAAATTATTACAGATATGGATGTCATTGGAACTGGCTCATTGAGCCAGTTCCAATGACATCCATATTTGTCTGGTTTTATTAAGAAACTTACAAAGTACAATTTTTCTGTCAGTTTTTTCCAACAATGTAGGTAAAAGTATTAAGTACTCAAAAATTCTGGGAAATAAATCCGATATCCTTGTGTTTTCCAGGGTGTATGGGCGTTTACACCGGGCTGAAAACTCATACACCCTTCGGCTTCGCCTCAGGGTATATGAGTTCCCAAACCGGTGTAAATTCCCATACTCCCTGGAAAACACAATGATAACTAATAATATTACTCAATGTGATCACGATCTAATCGCGATGTCTGTGGGGCGGGATTATCTATAAATAAAATATTGAAAATCAAGACCGAATCAACTATAGTTGAAACTAGAAGTCTTGTTACTGTATTATGCACTATTTTGAAGTAATAACGCGCTGAGTAAGTGCACTGTTGTACCTATCAAACTCCATTCCTGTTAGAAAAAACAGCGTACCCAATATTCCTATACTAGTAAATAAAAATCATTAACATCAGTCCTAACCTCTACTAAGATACATGTATGTGTAATGATGTAAGTAGATATTAAAATTCGACTACATATACATAATGAAGAGAGTGGATTACTACTTAATCGCAGCGCCATATATTCTCCACTCGAGAAGTATTTATAATTGTTCGTAACAGCGCAAGAAACTCGGTGGTCCATTTGATGAAGGTTTGCAGGTGCTTCTTGTGTTTTGTCCTCGGAAACTGTAAACAATTCATGAGTGATAAAAACTATCCCATAGCGATTTACTAGTAATCCTCCCTCCACATATTGTCGTCTCGATGTTTTCTTTCTGAATGATCGGTTCAGTTCGTGATTTAACTACCGAACTCGCTAATAGCACATTATATTTTGCCTTGCACATCGTAAATGTTTTTGTGTATTTCATCAGACTACTTCATTCTTCTGCAGTAGGAACGCATTAACCAACGAGCATTTTATGCGCTAATTGTGACAGGACTTCGGTTTCAACTGTAAAACAGCACCAAGTGTGTCGCATTTTCTTTGACCGTGGAAACTCTGGAGTGGTGTGGACTGGAGTGCTGACAGATAATTTCGAACAGATCGAGACTTAATCGCGATCTAATCGAAAGTTTCTATCCGATTCTATAATGAGCGTGGTTCAACGGTTTTCTGATTAGAATATAGTTTCCAGCCATCATTGTGAAAATTGGTTGTCTCGTACTACACCTATTGGGATTTACACTTTTTGAGAACAAGTGAACCATGTTGGTCAGATTTATTTATTTATTTATTTATTTATTTATTTATTACAACTAGGGTTACCTCCTGTCGGACAGTTTTACGGGTAGAGGAAGCCGGAGTACCCGGAGAGAACCACCAAGCAGCGGCAAGCAACTACTAAACTTCCCAAGGTACTAACTCCGCACAAGCAGGGTTAGCATTGGTTGAAGTGCACCGTCGACGTGAAATACGCCTTAGTACACATCGCCACCGCGTCCGCACATGCGCAATCGGGAAGTGCCTTGTCCAAGGACACAACGCATTAACCCCTGGCGAGGATTGAACTGTGGACCTTGTCGTGGTTTAAAGTCAAAGTCGTTACCACCGAGACACCGCGCTCCCTCAAGTTGGTAAGAAAACGATCCCCAGCACCCAGCATATCCCGAAGGGATTCATATAATTTGTACCCATTCCCACACGTTCATACTCCAATAAAGATTATAAAAATTGCATTCAATTCTTATAATTACATTCCGTAACTGTCTAAACTACTTTTTACCAAACAACAAAGCAGAAAGACGAAATAGAACATGTACGAACGAACGAGGCGAAAAACCACCCTCACACAAAAGACAAAGCGCACAACTCTGATTTTTAATTTTCACAACTTTAGAAATGGAAACGAGTATTTTAGTAACGAGCTTTATGCCACAGTTGGGAAATGTCACCAAAGAAACAGCAGCGGAGTGGGTCACTGCGAGAGGCGCTAAAAGTTAACCCCCCCCCCCCAAACACCGCCGGAATTACATTCTGTCAACTGCGCTCTACCGTAAATGCGGGTCAAAGTTCGTCGAAATGTATTCATTGGAAAATGCATTACATTTGGTCAAGACGTTTTCATCCAGCTGACCAATGGGAATTGAGTATTTGGACCCAAAACGTATAACTACATTAACAATGTAATTATACCCGATTGAGTGGCGAATTCCTTCTCACATGTCATAAACGAACGTGACATTCACGACGCCCCAGCGCATCGAGTAATTATGTTCACAAATAGCATTATTAGCCAATATTATAAAAGACGATGATTTTTTAATGTTCCATAGAAAATGTCTCGACACCAGTTGTACTATTAATAAAGATAATCCACACATAAATGTCAAATAAAATAGATAATAAATCCTACATTATTAGTACACAGTATGTCTGGAAGTCGTTATTCATTGCTTGACATTTTCATTGAGAAAAACTTGGCTAAAATTAAATGGGTGGGCGATTGATACAGGTAAAAATAACAGATCAGTGCTATTAATTCTCTCTGTTAAATATCCAGCTCTTTGATTCACTGTGATTCACGCGAATACACTTACAAAGTGCAGTTAACAGCCAAGTGATAACGCCCATTTAATGAAAACATGAAAAACAAAGTCAAAATGTCAACTGATGGAGCTCAGGGCTCGACCATTCAGTTCACATGTCTTTCCTAATGATCTGTGTCATATCAATAACATCCTTGTTCAAAGTTTGCATATTCGTTACGCCATCGACTGACGCGTTCGGTTCTAGAAAAGTAATGCGGAGTCCATGAGAGACAAATTTACCCCACAATTACCGTACGAAACATTAAGTTATATCGAAAATTTACCTAACACTAATGGAAGACTAATGGAAGACGACATTTGGCAATTTGTTTTTCGAATAACCGAAAATTGCCTTCAATATATAGTTTGCGATCCCTCACCGGAGCAAGCTCGGCGACAGAAAAGTAGGAGCATCTTGACTGGTTGCCTCGACGACCGAAACATAGGTGCATGCTAATTGGTTATCGGAGTGCAAATGGACGATTTAATTGCTTATGAAGACTATATATGTTATGAGATATTCGGAACAAGAAGAAGAAGAGTAGCAGCCGCATAGGGGTGGGAAGAGACAGTCTAATCAGAAGACTTGAAAAAGTAAAAAAAATACGGTTTCTCTTCCAAGGTGAAGTCTCTCGTGCTCTGCAGGTGTTCAACGCGAAATACTCGAACACAACCATCAAATACAACAAAATATCATGTCACCTAAAGGGTGGAATAATTAAATGTTTTAGGAAGCTCAGTCAACCCTTTGAAACCGAAAGGCGAATTATCGGACCAGGATCGTGAAATGACCTGGATCCATAAAATAGATAGCTTCTCACGGAATTTGTGTGATAGACAAATCGAGATTTTCAACGTGCATTCCCAAAGCTACACAGTGAAAATATTATTAGTTACACAGTTTGTTGGTGGCCTAATATGGTATATATGGTGTCAGTTAATTCCATATTGGACTCGAGCGAAGCTCAGGTCCAATGTGGACTTAACTGACACCAAATATACCATATTAGGCCACCAACAAACTGTAACGAAAATATATTACCGACTGCTGCATCGATGCACAGAACTGATAACAACAGCGATCAAAATTAAATGAGAAAATTCTCACAATGTGTTAACGCGTCTTTGGCTTGTTACAGTTTATGGGAGAGTGCCTACAGGCACTCCCCCATAAATTGTAACAAGGCAAATTCAAACAGTTTCATTTCGAAGGTAACGTGACACGCATCCACAGAATATGAAGCCTTTTAAGTTGCCTAACCTGCACTTCAGACCAAATAAGGGCTTCCAACACTCAGTCTTTCAACTTGAAGCGTTTATCGGCTGCCGTCATTTTGAATAATAAATGAACAAAGGGGAGATTACCCATAACTGTCAGCGTATAATGATGTTGACAGGCATTTTATGGTTTTATATTCAGTCTGCATGTGGCGTCTTTGAACCAATGAAATTCCCAGATACTTGTAGGAGGTAAGATATTGATTGATCTTCCCCCAATATGGACACTACCAGTTGGTGGCTGTGAACTGGAATGGAATATACTATCAGAGTCCAAACGCAGTAGTCGTGTCTGTCGCTGACTTTAGGGTCCCGGGTATTATTCAGCTACGAGGACCCACCGAAAACTCTGAACTCCACAGGAATTTCAGTTTCAAATCTTAACGAAATTTTCTACATTGAAACGTAAAACAAATGATTTCATCTGGGAACCACTGCATTACCCTACTTAACTCCAACTGGAAAAGTTACATTAGACCGACTGATATTACCGAACATGAATAAAAAATAAATTTTTCTGTAATTCTGTTTTTGATGTATTTACCTTCTGCTGTTTACATCGTGCAGTTTTAAGCTCCGTGAAATCAGAGAGGGGAGTAAATTGCAACCGTAAAATGTTAGTACATGAATTTCGAGGGAATACTCTCACCAGACACTAGAAACTGTAAATGTATAAAGACCTGCAGAAATATAATAGTAACTTGCCGCTAGCCACAGAGTGCTATTTTGTCAAAACAGCACACATTTATATGCCCGCACAGTATATTAGTGCTCCACAATATTTTTCAACAAGTGCATTTTTTTATCTCCCGTAAAATGAAAAACACGGGTGCTGCCGGGAGCAATTGCATTCGCACCCGTCTCATTTGCAGGCTTGGGGGGGGGGGCGGGGTGGTGTCAGATCCCGGGAAAAGGGCATTAACTCGCACTAGCAGCCCCACCGTGACATGCCGAAGCATGCATGTTTCGAAGGCCAAAGGCCCGAGATGGAGCAGTTTGAGAGGTGATACTCCCTCCCGCCGGGAGGGGGGCACCTCCTCCCAAACTTCCCAACTCAAGCCATTGAATTTTGAAAGCTCCCAGAACGGATGTGGGGTATATGCTAGCTTCTTTAATAAAATCATTGAAAAAGATTGAGTGACGAACCTGAAATGGGTATTGTCTGCCCTCTTTCGCTGCTTCTGTGGTATGAAGCAGAGAGGGCAGCTGCCCCATCTGCCCAACTGCTTCAGGTGTCTCTGAACTAGGGTGTTACTTTGACTGTCAGTGGTGAGCGTTTGTCATGTCGAGGCAATAGTCGGCCATAAGTCCGATTATCGGTCCGATATTGCCAACAGCTCCATCTAGGTGGCGACAGATGTAATATATGTCAGCAGTCACAACTATTGCTATGGGGTAGTGGAGCTGGCCAAACAGAATAGCACTCGGACAGGCAACACTGGGTCAGACATTTTGGCGACAACGCCGTGTAAATAGGTAAACAACAACACTAAAAGTTGTACTCTTGGTCTCATCAACGCCACAAACATCAACTTTTTGCTTCCACACAAAATCAAGATAGTTCTCCAGTGATGTCTTTGTAAAAGGAATCACGTTTTCTCTGAAGGAAAAATGATTTCATTGTCCAATACAAACTATTTGTTTGGAGAAGATCTTATTGTAATCTCTCTTATGGTAATATATTTTCATCAAATAGGACTAATGTTCTTTACTGGATAAAAATAATTTCGCTGTAACAATACAGATTTTATTTCTAAAATGAATTTCGTGTGTAGAGCAAATTCCATTTAATCTTACCCACGCAGGCGCGTATCCCTGGATCTATGTTATCTTTATGAAGGAGGTGGTGGCACATGAAGTTTTTTTTTGGTGGGGTGGGGGTGGGGTCGGGTGGATTTATTTGCAGTAGGCAGATAGAATGTAAAGTGTGGTACAGTACGGCCACCGTGGACTGATCACTTTCCATGGGTGGGCAATATTCCCACGGACGCAGTAGTATTAGATTCCAAACACTAATTATAGGAAAATCCTAAAGAAAATTGGATCCGTCCGCGTAATATGCAGATTCAGCAGCTGAAAAAAAAAAAAACTTTCGAAATATTTCAGCAAAACCATATCATGTGACCCCTCTTTGGGACGAGCTCGTCGAGCTCGTTCCAATGAGGGGTCACATGATATGGTTTTGTTGAAATTTTTCGAAAAAAATTAAAAAATGATATTTAAATTAATAAATTTCGATATCGTCTGTGTTGGGTAAAGGGTTAATGAAGCACAGGGTAAAACCCGGTTCTTCATTAATTAAACTTTTGCCGATGATGATTTTTATTACCTGTAAATGCATACGAGGACATCACTGTCCACGCGTGAATTACGACCAATCCACGGGCCTGCACTGCATGCTATCTGTAATTTCATTAGTTGATGCTCCATACAGATCGTTGAACTTAGGATTTTTGGGGAGGCTAGTAGAAATAGTTTTGTTGGGGGTAAGGGAGGAGGGGGGGAGGGCGGGCGATCTCATAAAATGCATAATTTATTATATTGAGATTTATGTAGTCAAAGACTACATTATATCAGCAACACACACAGAACAGTTTAATTATCCTCAGTCAGAAAGGAGGACAATGGCTCAGTGGTTACGACATAGGACTTCCAACCGAAAGGGTCACGGTTCGATCCCCGCCAGGGTCCTTGGGCAATGCAGTTAATCCCGAATGCTCACGTTGGGGCATGGTGTCGTTATGTACTAATGCGTACTGCGCGTTAATGGTTTACTTGTTTGTAACCAATGCTAACCCTGCTTGTGCGGCGTTGGTACCTTCGAGAGTCCGACATTTGGTCAACGTTGTTCGGTGGTCATCTCCTGGTACTCCGGCTTCTGCACCTGTAAAACTGTCCAGTACGAGATGACCCTGACGGCCGAAAGTGTCGTTAAACCCCAATCAATATATAATAAATAAATAGATTAAAAAATAAATAAATAAATAAATTAAGGGAATGAGAGCACAAGGAGTTTTTTGTTTTGTTTTTTTGGGGGGTGGGGGTGGGGAGGGGGGATTTATATGCTGTTGGCATATCACTAAAATCGAAGTCTTGAGTCGAGAAAAGGTATTAAGGTGCTGTACCTCTCTCGTTGGTGGATTCTGGGGAAGAGTATATATCTACACAACTTTGAAAGATATGCAAATGGTGTTGTTTTGAAGCTCGAAAGAATGTAAAGTGTAGGACATGCATATCATCTGTAATTCCATTAGCTGATGCTCCATGCAGATCGTTAAACTGAGGATTTTTAGGGAGGTTGGAAAGAATTGCTTTTCTTGATGTTGAGATTTATGTAGCCTAAGACTACATTATATGAGCAACAAATAGAACCGTTTAGTTTATTCTCATAAAGTATCACAGTGTCTCCGTGGATACGGCATTTCACTTCCAACCGAATGGTTCAAGGTTCGATCCTGCCAGGGGTATGTATGTTGTGTCCTTGGACACTGCAGTGAATTACGATTGCCCACGTTGGGACATGGTGGTGTTGTGTACTAAAGTGTATTGAACGTTAATGGTTGTCTTGTTTGCAACCAATGCTAACCCTGCTTGTGGGGAGATGGTACTTTGGCGAGTCCGACAGTTGCTCCTTGCTGCTCGGTGGTTCTCTTCTGGTACTCCGGCGGCCTCCACCTCTAAGAATGTCCGACACGAGGTGACCCCGGCTAACCAGAGTGTCGTTAAACCCCAAGAAAAATATCTTCAGTGTAAAATTGCGGCAAAGTGCATGCTTGTCAAATAGTAGCAGTATTCAGCCATATTGCGTAGGTTGGAAATATCTATGACCCTGATCTCTATCTTTTAAAATCAACAATTTTCCATGTTTTGCCAGACGTGCATTCTGGAATAGCCGCTTGGAAAGGACTCGACCGAAACGGAATTACACTTATTGCATACACAGAACACCAGACGCGTGTGAATGGGTTAGTCGATATGGCACTTGTGTCATCGCGGGAGGATAAAATGCACGCGTGTGTCGTTCTATGTTTATTACACCCCCACGTCTCTAAAGCAATTATTATACGGACTATCAGCAATTCATTTGACAACTCATCCCCTGAGTTCCAATGTGCTCTATGTGCCAGTAAGTGCATAGGACCCATTGGAACTCAGGGGACGAAATTATTATCAACAAAACGAACACATTTTATCGCCAACAAAATTTGCGAGGGGAACCCGTGTTACTATTTTTAGCTATCGCTAGCGATCCAAATTGTAATTGCGGCGCACGATTTGTAGAAAACTACAGTGAAATTCCGCTTCTATTAAAAATGATCTGTCAATGATTTCCATTCCGCACATGTGTGTGGAAAAGAATTTCATTTTGTTTAGTGTTGCTGTAGATGGGTATTTCATAGAAGAGGCGTGTAATAAACATTTTTCACAATTCGCGGTTTTAACTCCATTGTTGCAATGTCAATGTTTCTCATCCCTTTTTATGTTATACGATGACACACCTTTTTGCCTCTGACAAATTCTGCGTATACTCGAATTAATAACAAATAATATGCCATGCTCGTAAACGGAAAAGACGCAAACTGCAGGAGAGCGTACGTGCGGGGAAGGATTAATTGGGCAACTGGTGGTATGGTCAGTGTTTGGGTACAGATGTTGAAAACACAATGGGCTGTCCAGACCATGGTTATTTAGACCGGTAAGTGAACCTTTAAGAGAGTGTTCAACAGAGACGACATTTCCGTAATTCTCAGATTGTAGCGAGTGGAATAGAAGGAGTGTGTACTTTTGTGTGTGGCTATGTGTGTATCAGTGGGGTTGATGGAGGCGAAAGCACCGAGGAGTATTCCATGCCTTCGAAACAGACGACAACGTCATCGGCTTTCACACCACGTGTTATATAGACAGAACGACATTCGAACGCACATGCTGTTTTGTATTTATTACATGCCTACAGTTTACTAAAAAATTATTAAAACACAAATTATTGCCAAAAATAACAAAAACGTAAAAAAATAGTTAACCCTTTACCCAACGAATCGGCCGCATCCGCCCGCGTAATATGCGAATTCAGCAGTTGCAAAAATATTATTTTTCAAAAAATTTCAACAAAACCATATCATGTGACCCCTCGTTGGAACGAGCTCGTCGAGCTCGGTCCAACGAGGGGTCACATGATATGGTTTTGTTGAATTTTTTTTAAAAAATTTGAATAAATGATATTTAAAATAATAAATTTTGATATCGTCTGCGTTGGGTAAAGGGTTAAATAGTCCGCGCACGTGATCCGTATTGTTCAAGGACAATACAAAAATATTATTGTTCCCTTTAGTTTTTGCAGAAAAAACGGGTATTTTATGAACACAAAAACATGGGTGTACAATAAAAGTATATATTGCAAAAGTTTAGGGCCGAGACATGAATACATCACTCTAAAAGTTAACTTTGCTATTTTTCTAAAATTAAACTTCGTTCTGAAGTAAGTTGTGAGGATAACAGCGAAACGTATGTTGTCCATATAGTGACACTGAGCAGCAGTTTAAGGAAATGACAGGTTTCTTCAGGCGTTGGTTCTAAAATAAATAAAATGAAATTGCTTTTAAAGTTGTTTTTTTTAACCTGGCTCGTTAAGTCGATATCAGAAGGAAACAGAATTCTACTATCATTTGTTAACCCTTTGATACTGCTGTACGTATTATTACGTACGAAATCAAACAACACGTTGATACTTTGTGGTCATTTGTTTTGTTATTACGTTTCGATTTTTTAAAGCTCTGACCTCAAATTCCTATTTTCTTCCGAATAGTGCTCAGTGATAACCGTTGAGCCAAATGTTATCGTAGCTTAAAATACTGTTGTAATCCTGCTGTCAAGACTTCTTAACTGGTTGAGTTCTAGAAGCCACTGTCAGGGCTTTCAAAAATGAGGAAACCAGAGCAAAAGCCAACACTCTCCTTGCTTATATTTCATATTAAGTCAAACACAAATAGTATTTTGTTTATATAAATTTGTTTTATTACAAATTATTGGAGAGTGCCCGTGGGCACTCTCCAATAATTTGTAATAAAAGAAGTTTCGAATAACAAATTCAGACCACCAAAAATAATCTAGCCCTCAATCTGATAGTCAATGATGTGAAAAATATCTTGTTATTTGTACTTTCCGACGTTTGACATCGCATTTTGATAAACGTTGAAGAAACTGAATTCGTAGTGGCGTTTAAACGTCAGGATAATTAAAGTCTCAAAGGGTTGAACGTCTGATTGGATTAACACAAAAGAGGTAACGAGATTCCACGACCTCCTGATTTTCGTGTTTTCATGAAAACCGGGAAAGTAAGAAACAGATCAGTAGAGATCGTAATCGATGCCATAGATCCCCACGATTATCTGTTGGTGCACTACATAACAGTGTTATTTGTGGCCATTTCTGTTACTGAGATCATTCCTGTATAATTTGCACAGCAAAATTGTGAAGAATTACAAATACATAGAGGATCTCCAACGAGTCCGCAGTTTTTATCGAAATTTACAAAACAAGTTCAGTAAATTAGGTTTAGCTTGGTCTTTACTTAATTTACTGGACAGGGTTTGCAAAAAATTAATATAACCTGGGGACGAGTTGAAGATTCTATTTATGATATGATGAAAAAAAAACACACAGAAGACACTTCATTGGAACGAGAAACAAGCAGCGCCTTCTATAAGGCCTGTGATTACGTTACAGCTTAAGATGCGTTGTTTGTCCGAAGTGTCCGCGTCGAGAAATAATCCCCCAAAACAATAGATTGCGAAGTATTCAATGACACAAATTTAATGAAATGTTTTTCAAATAATTATCAACTCTTGTCTAACCTAGGGTTATTCTCTGGCGCTTGATGGGTAGTACATTACCATTTACTTGCACATGACTGGGCGATGTGAATTCGCGAATAATTGTCCTATCCTACGAATGTTCCTGCTTTTTTCCCGCCCATTTGTCAAACCAAAAATATTGGGCGTGTCCAACAGTGTCATTACACTGTAATTGCTGGGGATGGGTTGTTAGGTAGAATTCACGCGGGTTGTTCACATTGATTTTCTCTCTCTTCTGTATTTGAGATGACGTGTATTAGCCTGTGTGGAAAAAAGTACAACTGTTGTTTGCACAAAAGTTGACATGGTTGCAATGATATTAATGACAAAGACGTCGGCCGCATAAGGGTACATTATATTACAAGCGAGCTTTCTGAATTAAATTATAAGAATTAGAATGAACTCCCTATCGCTTTGTTACAGTATAATGTGGGATGGGCGTATTAAGCCACGCCCTTCATATGTAACTCAACAGGACCACCCCTCATTCATACTCCGATAAGTGACAGATAATTCCTTTCGATTCTTACATATTTTCTAAATTCTTCAGGCATAGTAAATAGCGGGCCGAACTTTTGCAATTACTGATAGCACTAGACGGCTCACATGAATCCACAGACCCTCATCGACAGACATATCACACTCTTCCATCAAAGTTTGAAATAGCTTTAAACACCCCGGATTGTCGCTCACACGAGGAGTGTTTGATGAAACCAAGCCAAGTGCACCATCGACGTGCTGTGCGCCTCAGTACACAGCGCATACAGACAGCCCACAATAGCGTAGAAACAATGTTAAGACATCACTAGCTGTAGATAATCATGTAATCTGAGCCTTCCAGGGTTAAGTCGTTTACTGTTAGATAATGCCGGAGTGTCAACATAACGATATAATATAACGCGTACACACCTGCTAAAATGATTTTGAAACCCAGTTCACAAAATATAAAATTATGAAATAAAATTTAATTTCCTGTCTATATGAAGCGTACCACGATTATAAACTTTATGATGGAAGATATTGAATGAAAACTCAAAAGGATAGCAATCTCTAATAGAAGGAAGCAACAAGTGCTTTATTAATGGAAGAGATAATGCTCACTGGATGATTTGTAAGTTCGTGATATTCACATGCAGAGTCGTGACGTAACAAAAGATTGTTGAGTTTTAAATGCTTTGTATGATGGGGCTAATATCAGATAATGTCAACTCCTCTCTGTTTCTTGTACGAAAATAAGTGGCTATTCCTTTCCATATGGTTGCGCGAATCATTAGGCTTTCATTCGGTGGTAGAAATGCAAAATGGACAACAAATTCGGTACGAATGTACAAACCACACCCCAAGTCCAAAATAACCTCTTCAGCGTATCATTTTAACTGATAAAGTGTCAAAACCGCATAGATGAGCTTCAATGCAGGCACCTCCAGGGCTGCACGGTATATTTGTCCAGGCACATTAGACATAAAAATGAGAAAGTGAGGAAAACAATCGGAGAAAGCTGATTTTTTTATATGTTTCCGGGACACACATTGCGGATAAAGTGTGAAAAGTCCCCGCGAATCCGAGTTGAGCTTTTTTAGTTATAGCGTTTTTTTGATGAAAAAAAAAAAAAAAAAAATTCGACCCAGCTCCATATTTCTCATTCTTATTCGCCTTAGTAGGGTGAGAATCATAAATATTGTGCTGAATTATATTGAGAATACATATCCCCAACAGAAAATGCCAACTTTGTACCAAACCTCACACTCAATGGTGAAATATTCACGAAAATGTACACAATTACGAAAAAAAAATTATTGTTTTCATACACACAACGGTACACAACGTCCATTAAATCAAATCTACGACTACTTTGGGAGTTAAATTATATATCAAAAATTGCAGAAAAGCAGTGGCTTTATAATGATATATAACAATAGTCATTTATTCCATAATGAACTGGTGAAACGTGTGAAATATTAACCATACCCCCTAAACTCAAATTCAAACGGCATCGACTTTTCTCATTCAAATACCGTATTATAGCATCATTGTTTCAATTTCCATGTTCGATTAAATCACATAATAATAAGAGATTGTGTCTTCGTCAGATAAGTTGACAAAAGTTTTCGTTAGACTCGGCGGCTTCCATATGATTATGTCATATTTAGGGGCAATTGGTTCGATCATGGCTGGTAGCGGCTTGGATGAACTTTGGGGGACTGTTTATGCTGGTGGGTCAATCCATCATTTGATCAGTGGTCATGCATATTCAAGAGCAGTTCGTGCCCATTTGCTAACACAAATTGCCATTACAAAACTTGTGTTTGAAGAAAGCCGAACACTAGATAACATAGACTGCACAGAAGTCAATGAAATATTCTGTGGACTTGCCAGAGGTGACTGTACAACAGCTGACGCTGAATCAAGAAAGTGTCAACCATCTACTGTCAAAATTACACGAACTGCTGCAGAATGCGTCCGTAGGACGCACAGGAAAGCTTTGGGTACAATACTACGAGCAAATAGGTCTTCTCCAGTTGTTCTTGAGAGCAGAGCGCACAGGCGACTGGGAACTCCACACATATTGTGTTCGCAATATGATTCCAGTATTTCACGCAGGTGGTCATTTTGCATACGCAAAAAGTTCTCATCTCTATTTGCAGCAGATGAATGAGCTAACAGAAATAATGCAACAGGATGATTTGAAGTTGTTCACTGAGAAAGGTTACTTTACCATAAGGCGCTCAGATAAATTCTGGGACGGGATATATTCTGATCAGACCATAGAGCAGTGTTTAATGAGAATGTTCAAGCTCCCTGGTGGTCTCACACATGGCAGGGGAATAACCGATAGCACTGTTGCGAAATGGGTACATGGACTACCTCTTTGCCTTCCGATATGTAATGCTCTCGAAAATTTTGTTCATGTTCACACTGGTCATGGCGAACAACATCGGGATCTCCGTCAAAGTTCACAATTGACTGATGCCAATGATATCACCAAATTATTAAACTGGATCAGAGTGCATTCCCCCTTTCAGAATAGAGATCCACTACAATTAGTCTCTATAGCGACCGAGCTTGTGGCCGACGAAACTGTGAACTGTGACCAAGTTCGCAAAAAAATTGGTGAATGTTGCGTATCGAATGTTGTAAGCAAAACGTTCAACAGCATCAAACTACGACGTGTTGACACTGAAGTCTTTCGCATCGATGGCAAATAGCATCAAAGTCCGTGGAAGTAAGGTAGTGATTGACCCCACAATTCTGTTCAACCGCATCACATGTGTTATTCAGTCACAAGCAGAGATGGAAGAGTATCTCAAATATGAACTCGCCCCGAAACCACCAACATTGTTTGATTCTGCTGGAATGAGGAAGACACAGAAAAGCACGCTCGGTAAGATCCTCAAAACATACGGTTCCGAGCAAACTAAAATCCCAGAACATTCTCTGTTTGTTGTAGATGGTGGATTTTTATTGAGGGCAGTTGTATGGCCTAAACAGTCGTCATATAAGGACATATGTACATCATATTCCAATTATCTAGTGAGACATTTTGGGGCGAACGTCGTGGTTGTTTTTGATGGTTATGCTTGTACAATGTCGACAAAGGGCATGGAACAAGCCCGTAGATCTAAAGACAGGTATTCCATTGATATCAATATCTCACCCGAGTTACCAGCCACCACACCCCAATCCGATTTCCTTGCAAATGCCAAGAACAAAACCCAACTGATCGATCTTCTAATGCAGGAGCTATCTGCTATCAATATTCAGTCCAAGCAGGCCGAGGCTGATGCTGATGTACTGATAGCCGAAACTGCACTTGACATCGCTCAAGATGACAACAATGTTGTCGTTGTGGGAACAGACACAGACTTGTTAGTCATTCTTACCTCTCGAGTTCAAACGGGATGTAATATTCACATGATGTATTCCATTACCCCAAACTTACTAGTTTCAGTTAGTGAAATAGCAACCAAAATGGGTGACCATAGAAGCAACCTTCTTGTAGCACATTCTATAAGTGGTTGTGACACTACTTCTGCACTCTTTCGAGTTGGTAAGAAGAAAGTATTCAGTACAATTGTCTCCGATGTTACTAGCGACTCACAACAGTATGTCAACACAATTTTGGCGGATGACAGTACACCAAGTGCAGTAGCCGCTGCCGGGGAACAACTTCTCCTGATCTTATACGGGAGTAAAACTGTTTCCTCTCTCGACCAATATAGATAAGTCACTAACAAGCGTTATGTAGCAAAATCTAAACTGAATAAACTCATCGACCTAGCCTCACTCCCACCAAGCAGCGATGCTGCACAACAACATGTCTACAGATGTTATCTCCAGGTCCAACAATGGCTGGGCACTTCGCTTCCTCCGACGGATTGGGGGTGGTCGCTAGACAATGGACTTCTTGTACCGACTGCAGCCACAAAGCCATGTGCCCCCGCTAACCTACTGAATCTGATCAGTTGTGGTTGCAAGAGTGCTTGTACAAAATGGTGTGGGTGTAAGAAGGCAGGACTCTCTTGCTCAGGTTTGTGTAATTGCAGTTCGGATTCTTGTAACAACCACAGAAACACTGTCCTGTCGGAAATTTCTGAGTTCGATGAATAATATGTATATAGGTCATGTCATTTCTGTATATAGCGTTGATAATAGTCAATGTAACTTAATCCATGTTGATTGATTTGTACATTCTGTAAATATTATTTATTGATCTAATGCTGCCAGACACAGACGTGTCTGTTCGGTCCCAAGCCCGAAAATAGTTTAGTTCTCATGCTGACGAATTTTATGCCAAAAGGGGAACTCGGCCAGAAGCAGAGGGGGTCTTCCATAATGTCTATTTTGTAAGCAATGATAAAAGTCTTCAAATGGTGGTGGATTTTTTATCGTCTGTCCAACTAACATCCCGTTCTGTACTACGACCCTTTGGGCAAATCCGTTAGGAAAATCGTCATTTTTTGCGTAAATCCGATACTTTTTTGTGAATTTTCAATAATATTTCGCAGAAATTGTCACAGAATGCACATTTTCCTCTAGGTAAATGTATATTAGACATTATGTAGCTCGAAATACGCGTAAACAAAAAATACAGTTGGATCAATTCGAGGTTACAAAGTTCGTGCGATTTTTTTAAATTTTTTTCAAACGCATTTTCGAAAAAAGGGTGTAGAAAAAAAAATCTCAACTGGGATTTTAGGGGACTTTTGTCTAATCGTTCAGTGACATGTACTCGACATTCCCTGAAAAATCAGCTTTCTCCGATTTTTTTCCCTAGTGAAACCTAATGTTCTTGGGCTATAAAATGCCTAAAACCATCAAATATTGATTCTATAGTGTGGTGCTTATGCTACAAGTACCCATAAAGGCACTTTCACAACCCTGGATTTAATCCCATGCAGACACTCATGACCCATTTTGATAAAAAGAGTAAAATTGTGGAATATACAGTTCGTGGAGAGTGGATTGTAACTAAATCACCCGTGGAGTGGAGTGGAGTTATCACCCACAGTATCATTTTCAAATTCTCTCTATATGGACAAAATACACAAGCAATGTTTCAGCCAATGGACCTCCGGGTTTAACTCGGAGGTCCATTGGCTGGAACTTTGCTTGTGCTTGTTATGCTTTAAAACCAATTTGCAATTATTGCCACCGTGGAATCTCCACTCTGTGGGTGATTTAGTGATAATACACTCTCCACGTACTGTACAATGTACATGTATGTTTTCCAGACAGGATGAATCAGATATTTACTTCATAAAGATAGTGCTCTTTAATGTTTAATATATTTGTGTATGTATGTGTGTGTAAGGTGAAGGAAGTTACAGTGTGAAAAATAATCAGAAGCCAGTTACTGAAAATGTATGTGTACAACCGGGCAAATGAAAAGCAAAGAAACGCTGTCTGTGATGGACGGTTTTTGGACAACTTGTACCCTGGAAGATTCATACCACAATTAGGCGGTACGAATTGTCTTGGCAATAAGGTACAATTGTCTAGACAAAAGGTACGAATTGTCCCAGTAAAAGGTACGAATTATCTCCTTTATAGGTACAAGTTGTCTCGAGTAAGTGTACTAAACTGTCTCATGTATTAACTATTTAAATGTTATTAACTCATGTTTTGGCTGAGTGAAATGAAAATGAAAATTTGAGTGACTGTAATACAAACATAAACACGTAGTAAAAGAAACACTATTTTTTTTAATGAAGCCAGAATTTTTCTTTAAATTGATGAAGATCTAACAATAAATAATTTTATGACACCCCAAATAATAAGTTATAGAGTGTACTGCCTTAATAATTTAATTAATTTAATTCTGAGCACCCTCAATAGAACATTTTCTTTTGCCGAAGTTTACGTTGAATCTTTTAAGTGTCAACTTGCTTTTTACTTTTAGTCATGAAATTTGATATTCTGTGTCTTTTTAAAATAATAAAAATGACATCGCCTTTTTTATTCTTTCTCCAAGTTTATACTTTATAATCCTCTCCCAACCCTATCTCCATGTATATTTTTTTCAGAAGGGGTTAATTAAGCAGGGTATGAATTTGCAGAAGAGAATACCTATTGTCCAGAGCAAGCCTGCCTTTTGAAAAATCTAGGGGAGCTACTACGGCTCCCCTAAACCTGTGCCAGGAGAGCTATTCTCTACTTTAGTCTGTTATTAAAAAGGGAATTAAAGGTTTAAGGAGAGCTATTACAGCTCTTAAGGAGAGCAATCATGGCTCTCCTTAAATTGATTTTGCAGGAGCCATGGAGGGCGTGAGCTATAGCTCTCCTCAAAAGTGCACGCCTGCCAGAGGGGGTACGAACTGTCGGATACTGCCCAGAGGAGGGGTACGAATCATGTCGTTGAGACAGAAGGTAAAAATTGTATTGGGAAAAGGCATGAATTGTCTATACATCGGGGTACGAGTCGTCCAGCAAAATGTACCAATTGCCTGAGGTACCAATCGTCCAGGGTATGAGTTGTCAAACTCCCTGATGGATGGACCGACAGAAATGCAGTCACACATTTTGTAATAAATTCAATTTCAGTTTCATTTTGAATGCTAAACAAACTAGAATTAGTAGAAATGAAATATTTTCTCTGAAATCAGTGTGCAAATGTTATTTAGAGGTCGGTTCTGGGGAGGATGGTATTTAGGCTTTTTTGCCATTTTTGGAGAAAAATACTCTTCAGAACCCCCCACCACCAGATGTTGGTCAAATGAGGGCGACATTGACTAGTTTGAAGATGAATTCAGTTCTGTTCTGGTTGCAAAGTCTAAAGCATCCAGGAAACATAACATTTCTTTTCCAAAAGAAAACACCGAGGAAGTGTAATTTAAATCAATAAATGGGGGTTCTGTGTGGTTCTGGTGTTTAGAACACGTCGGATCACAAAATTGGATGGCCGCGACATTGTAATTCTGACAGTTCTTAAACTAACATTGTATGGTATCGCTGGTACAAATAGTCTATAGACTGGAGCCAGTGAACTTGTGAAGGAAAATTCTTGGAAATAAACGAATATCGCTGTTCGCGTGCATGTCTGTTTCTGTAAAATTTTACTACAAGACTGCATGCCCGTGTTTTGAGAACATATTTCCCCGGACCGTCCGTCAACATAACTTGAATTCATCTGAACTCCGGCAGTTGCTAGGAAAATCGCGCTAAGTTCCCCACAAATGAAAAAGGCCCACTAAAAGTGTCAATAAATCACTTGTTTTATTTTTTTATTCGTTGTCAACAACTTGTAAAGTGTACGTTCTCAATTAAAATTGAAACTGGTCTTTGAATCTGACGAAAGCGGCAATGGACGACATTAGCACCTCGAAGTTTCAAACAATACCCAACTAGACAACAACCACCTAACTTCGAGCGGCACTTCATTATTTAATTATTTCTCATAGGTTCCAGCATTCTGCGACAATATATTTTACAAAATATTTCTCTTCATTAGCCGAAAACAATTAAATATCCGTTACAATGATACCGAATTATTTATCAGTGGGAGAGCCCCGCCGCCAGATGGCACCCCAAACTCTGTTTCATGGTAAAGAGAAAAATTATAAATTCAAGGATACGTACCTGGGTTACCTGTGTTCAAACACGCCACTGCGTGGGTGTGCACTATTATATGTCATGTGGGTGGTGATAAAGTGTTCCACTAGTAAATAGAAAACTTTACCAGTCGGACTATGTATAATAGGTAGAGGGGTTTTTAAAGCAGAACATTTTATTATTAACACTTTATAGGGCCAATCATCCTTAAGCTATTATCACTAAAAATGAGGGCGTTTATTTTGTGTATTCGCCCTGTTCCCAATGACGTCACCGGTCCGGCGGGCCAATAATAAAATTGATTTTTATTATTGACCCGTTGACCCGGCGACGTCAATGTTCATTCAGCATTTAGGAGCATCAAACCGCCGAGGTAACTCTCCTTCACTTCCGAGAAATATCGATATTTTTTGAACGCTGTCGTGTTTAAATTGATCGTTTCTCAGTCGTTTCCTTGAGCTCTCCGTTATTTCGTGAGAAAAGAGCATTTCATTTGAGAGTATAATCATCCGATGATCATCGTCAGGTAAGTAACATGCATTGTAAATAATATTAACTTTTGTAAAACCAAGAAGCGCGCGCAGGCGTGGTTTTAAATTTTTTTTTTCCTCAAACGCCTTCTGTGCGTATCTGTCAAACAGAAATAGCAATAGCAGACGATGCAAAACGTCAAAAGCAGGGGGTGTTCAATTTAAATAATTTTTGTCAAATTCTTCAAAGTAGAGTAGTTTTACTCGATACTTTCCGTGTAGTTGATTCGGAAAAATCCGTGTAGATTAATTAACTTTCTAATTAATCCGTAAAAAAGACATCTGTTTTGTTGCGGTGTTGAAAGTATTTGAATCATTTCTAGGAGCACGAATCGTTTCTAAATTTGTTCTTTGGAAAGGGAATCTCGCCATTTCTCATTGATTGGCGATTGAAAGGCAACGTTCGATTCCTTTCAACAACAGGGGTTTCTACTTCCGGTTTCGAAATAGGAGGAAAAACTCGATTCGATGGTATTTGATTATGCAGTTTACCACTAATTTTCAGTTTCACATACGCTTTACCGAATAGGCTTGCTTCAAAGCAGCCCTGCGGGCTGCTTTTGCGCGCGCTAATATATCGTTAGTTGTTCGTCAATTTCGCCTGAACTTGGCTTATGTCTCGCCTAATTTCGATGTGAACAAGACGATTGTCAGCTGATCAGTCATGTGACTATGGGAAGTGACCTTACTCAGTTAGCCCAAAAAGTTTCAATGCAGTGATGAAAGTGATTGTTTTTTTGTTCCTTGAAAATCCAATGAAGCAATACCTATATGTACCTAGTGCCCTTGAATATTTATTAACAGTCCATGTGGTAATAATAGTAATAACATGATTTTGTAGGGCGTTATGGTTCATTAACGGCCCTACAGGAATGATTAAAAGCCCTTGGGCCTATTAGCGGCCCTCGACTCCGTCTCGGGTCGCTAATAGTCCCTTGGGCTTTTAATCATTCCTGCCGGGCCGTTAATGAACCACTGCGCCCTACAAAATCATGTTATTGTATAATTAGTATAAAACCAAAACATTTAGTGATTGGTAGGTACTTTTACCTCATGACACTGCCACTATAGGGACAAGCATTTAACACTGATTTTCCCCATACCCCAATGTCGGAACTATAGGGACAAAATTAACATAGGTTTCTCCATAGGGGGGGGGGGGGGGGGGGGTTGTCCCTCAACTGCCATTTTTACCCGTGGCTGCCACACTGGCGAAAAACATTTAGCACTGATTTCCCCATACCCCAATACTGGCACTAAGCCTGGGACACCGGGGAAAACATTTATCCAATAATACGCTGAGCTATTTTCTCCATTATGTAGAAAAATATACATTGTGACATGATGTACTGGTTTACCACGGCGCCGAAGTACGGCATGCTGGGGGATTCTGTATTGATTGAGAAGACAGCGAACAAAGTTCACTGCTGTAAACTAATTTGTTTCTGTATGTATTGCGTGAACCACAGAACAGAACATGGCGCCTCCGACTCAAGAAGAATCCTGTGTTTAAAGGGCTTCATCGAATTTACTGGTCAACACGCCTTCCGGCGAAAAACTTTCATTTGGTAGCTTTTCTCCTAAATTCGCGCCTGACGACGGCCATTCAGTGCGATCGAGACGCTGAACGACGACAGAGTGTAAAACATGTCCAGCGGTTTTAATTTTTCGTCTTCAAAGTTAATGCCCAATAAACTTGACATTTTGGTTGACCGGGGCGAAACGCTAACACTTTGGGAGTAGCGCTGGGACGATTTTGTCAAACTATCGAAGTTATATTTATTATTTATTGGGGTTTAAGGTCACATATGTCTGCACAATGGCTAATCAAGACCATGACAGTTTTACGGGTGGGGAAGCCGGATTACCCGGAAAGAACCACCGAGAAACGGCGAGCAACTGTCAGCTCCCCAACATACTAAATCTACACAAGCAGGGTTAGCATGGTTTGAAGACAAGTGCACCATCAACGTGCAGTACGCCTTAGTACACGACGTCACCGTACCCCCACATGGGCAATGGGAGTGAAGAGTCTTGCCCAAGGACACAACGCGGTTGCCGCAGGTGGGATTCGAACCGAGGACCTCTCGGCTTGCAGCTTGCACATCTACCCACTGAGCCACCACGCCTCCAACTATCGAAGTTGGATGACAATCTAAACGAACTGCAAATGGCTGTTCTTCGATCTTGTCTAACTGATGAAACTCTTAAGGTTGTCATGAATCTTAATTTGCCCAAGTCTGAACGAAACGTTCCGAAATCAGTTATCAAAGCGCTGAAAGTGCATGCTCGCGTAGAAATAACCGGCGAACAAGAAATTAACGCAATTTCGTCCTACTGACGTAATAAAAGCAAAGGTCCCCGTTAAAGCATGGAACTGACAGTAGTTACCCGTGTTGTGTGTTTTGCAACAAACAACATTCCGAGGATACGAGGTGCCCCGCCCTCAGCACCACTTGCGCTTCTTGCGGCCAGAAAGATCATTCGGCCCAGCCAGACATGTGCACTAAAATACTACCAAGAAACAGTTGTCAGTGATTCACTTGGGTTCGATCTTATCCACCGTTTCCTCACCTGCTTTGAGGCAGACGGCACCTAAGGTAGAGGTAAATCTGTGCGGTGCAATCGCGAACGGTAGTAAAGTGCGCGCAACGCCTGATACAGGTGCAGAGGGGTCAGCGTGTGGTCTAGACATTGTAAAACAAATTGGTGTCGATGTAAACAACATGCGCGCATCTTCACTCACCCTCCGAACTGCTGATATCCGAACAATTAATCAGCTTGGTGAGTTTGATGCTGTGATTAAGTGCAATGGTCGTGCAGTAAAAGATACTATTCATGTTTTAAGTGGGACCAAAGTCTTCTGTTTGTCATGGTACGCATCTCGTGATTTGGGATTCGTCCCCCCTGACTACCCTACGCAAGCATTAAGCATGCATTCTGTCAGTTCCGCTGTGCCCAAAAAGTCGAGGCCAACTTCAATTGCCAACAGTTCTCGTAATGATATTCGTCGTCAAGATTTAATTAAGGAATTTCCAACCGTGTTCGATGGCAAAATAAAACAGATGCCCAACGAGGAATTTCGGATTGAACTCACAATAATGCCGAGCCTTTTTGTGTTAAAGCTCCTCGTACCATTCCTTACGTTTATCGAGATGAGCTTAAAGGCGAGTTAGACAGAATGTTAGACAGTGGTGCGATGACACCTGTTACTGAATCGACAAGTTGGTGTGCACCCATCGTCGTAGCACCTAAAAAAACCATTCCGATGAAAAAGCTAGAAAAACTTTGTCTGAAGCACCCGTTCTTGCATCCTATGACCCAGCCAAACCAATGTCTCTCCGAGTTGACGCTAGCCGCCTGAACGGTTTAGGTTTATCCTGTTTCAACAGCAAGATGATACTTCGTGGCGCATGGTTCAGGCTGGTTCTCGATTCTTATCCCCGGCTGAGACACGATATGCTATGATTGAACTTGAGCTCTTGGCGGCAGTGTTAGATGGTCTTCCCCATTTTGACCAAATCACAGATCACAGGCCACTCGTGCCTATCTTGAATAATTATTGTCTCAATGAAATTGAAAATCCCCGGTTACAATGTATGCGAATGAAATTGATGAGTTACCAGTTCACCACAATTTGGCGCCCCGGAAAACAATTGACTGGCGCAGATGCAGTGTCGCGCCTTCCATTGAGCAATCCTGATGTTGACGATTGTAACCTCAGCGAAGAACTTGATCTTCAATTGTGTGCTAATTCAGCGGATCACTTGGAGGATCTTCAGCTTGAGCGGTTACGAACAGTTTCTGAAAATGACAGTGAATATCACACATTACGTGAAACTATTTCCATGGGATTCCTCATCGACAAGAACAGATTACCGTATTGTATTCGACAGTACTGGCCCATGCGTGATCGCCTCTCAACTGACAATAATTTCTTTATATGTGGCTCACGTGTGGTTATTCCAAAATCCATGCATCTTTCAATTCTGCATGAACTTCACAAAAGCCATCAAGGCATTGAGAGAACAAAAAAGCGTGCGCAACAGGGTGTGTACTGTCCTGGGGTTGATATCGATATCGAACAGACTGTTCGCTCCTGCCGATCCTGTAATGAAGAACTGCCATCTCATGCGAAAGAATCATTACGTGCTCACCCAATACCAGGACGTGTGCTTGAACACCTGTGTTCTGATTTATTTGCTTGGAATGGTTGTTCCTATATAATCATCACCGATGTGAAATCTGGATGGCCCACAACCTATAACGTAGGTCGCGATGCCCCCACCCCTAAAGTGATTGACGCAATGCGAAAAACATTCATGGATACCGCCGTACCTACTGTACTTTACACTGATAATAGTCCCCAATACAAAGCGTACGCTTTTCAACAGTTCCTGTGTGATTGGGGTGTTAGACATGTGCCGTCATCTCCACGATACCCCCAGTCAAATTCTCATGCCGAAGCTAGCGTCAAGGCGATGAAAAACTGACCAAACGTTGTCATGATATCCGTCATAACGTTCTTGGTGACGATCAGTGGGCTAAGGGCCTTCTTCAGTGGCGAAATCCTCCCAGTGAAGATGGTCGTTCTCCAGCCCAAATAGTATTTGGCCACCCAGTTAGAGATATTTTACCAGTGCACAAACGTGCTTTTGCACCAGAGTGACAGGTAGATATTCCTGCTGCTGACGAGAAAGCGGAACACTTTCATCATAAATGTGAGCAATCCTACAATCACAGTTCACGACTCTTACCACCACTTACCGTTGGCACCAAGGTTGCAATTCAGTGTCACGAGACAAAAGATGGGACAATATGACACTATTACAGAAGTAGGTAACAATCGCGACTATCTTGTTAAACGTCCTAGTGGTCGTGTTTGGAGACGAAACCGTCGTTTTTCTCAGGAAATGTTACCCAATCGCATACCCAGTTAACTGTCCTGTGCCTCCAAAACCAACACTAACGGTTCAGAACAGAATCCTGCTCTTTGGAGAAGGTCGCGAGCACATTGTGCCCCAAAGCGTCTTATCGAAGAGATTTGATTTTGTTTCTTTCCCTTATTGGATATTATAATTTTGTTTGTTTCATTTTTCAGCTGGGTTAAAAGAAGAAGAAAAAATATATATATATATATATATTGCGGGGGAAATGACATGTGACATGATGTACTGGTTTACCACGGCGCCGAAGTACGGCATGCCGGGATTCTGTATTGATTGAGAAGACGGCGAATAAAGTTTACTATTGTAAACAAATTTGTTTGTGTATGTATTGCGTGAACAACAGAACAAAACATATATTGACAAAATAGTTTTCTGATTTATTAACATGTAGACACAATCTGTTTTTTTTTTTTAAATCGCGTATTTCACTTAGTGCATTCTGTAATCAGAGGGGATATATTTTACATAAATTATTCTTTCTGTATTAGCCTTGTGCACACGCGCACAATATCAGCTTTCAAAAACAAGATAAATGTTTTTTCTTAAATGGATTTTTCAGCCGCTCGCTGACTAGACAAGTTGATGGTAATATTCAACAGCTGTGAAAAAATATCCACACTTCACCAAGAAATTGAAAATGTCCTTTCAGAACGATATCTCAGAATTCTTCTGAAGATCAGAACTTGTGACAGATGTTTTTCATCTTTGACAGAATGAAAAAATGGATATACAGTTAGAAATTGTACACCCATTTTCAACACGTTATAAAATTGTTATTCTGACTGTGAAAAGGAAATTTTTCTCATATATTGTATAAAAAATGTTATAAGTTAGACACCCCTGATGGATCACAAACAGCTGGAAAAATGTTTCACCCATGACTGAAGAGAATATAGAGGCAAACATTTACCTCTGATTTCCCCATACCCAAATGCTGCTACTCGAGGGACAAAATAAACATAGGATTCTCCATAGGGGGCTTGTCCCTGAAGTCCATTTTTACCCCATGGCTGTCACTATGGGGACAAGCATTTAACACTGAATTCCCCATACCCCAATGTTGACACTATTGGAACAAAATAAACAAAATAAATAGGGGGCTTGTCCCTCAAGTTCATGTTTTGCCCCATGACTATCACTCTGGCGAACTGCATTCAACACTGAATTGCCCATACCCCGGTTTGAAGTATGGAGGGTTCAGTGGTAAATGTCAGCTGTTTGAAACAACCTACCAATGGCTGCGGGTATAGATCTGAGCATGTACCTAGATGAGGATATGAAGTCCATGCTGCTATTACCCCAATGATGTGTTTTTCATTCCCCTTGTGCTCTCATGCGATGAAAACGGGGATCTACAAACATAGACAGACTATGAAGGGATTCCATTAGTAGGATTCCTAGACGATTCTGTAAATGAGATTCCGCCAACTTCTGAGGACAGAATGAACTAGGGTCTCCATCATGATTATGCTGACTTTCTGTTCATTGCAGTACATATGCATCTAAAGAAATGATAAATGTAGGCCCAACGAGTAGTCCAACATACCAGTTCCAGTTTGTGGACTACGATTTAGACACAACAAACACAGATGCAACTGCAGCTATAGATTCAGCTTAGGATGTCAGAAGTGACAATAACACACACAATAAAGAAAAGAATCATGGTGAACAAATACAAAGTGACTGACTCTACGCAAGACCTATTAATCGCTGTTGAGACGAAAAAGGGAACATTTTTGCTAGTCTGTTTATCTGAAGTTTTATACACGTTTTACGCTGCACTCTCACGGTGCCGCTCGGAAATGAGTATTGAGATGAAAACTTCATCCTTCTTGTCAAAATTGGTGTATCATGAAAAGGCTTGGAAGGTGGAGTAACATATATCGACTTGTCTTAACCATTCCCTTGTTGATTCGAGATGAGAAATGTCAGGTGGGCGAATTTTATCAGATCTGTTTTACGATCTGTAGGTTCTAACTCTACGTAATAGATATGCCATACTTTTTGTGATGTATGGCGAGATAATTGTACAGTTTGCAGGTGTCCTGTGGTATTGGACGAGGCCATAGGCCGAGTCCAATAGCACAGGACTCCTGCAAACTGTACAGTTATCTCGCCATACATCACAAAAAGTGTGGTATATCTATTTTAATCCACAGCCCTTTCCTATTAAGGAATGTCAACAAAAAAAAAATTGGCTTAATTTATTTTAAGTGAAAATATGGTCAAAATGCGTTTTACAATTACTTATCGCCCCCCAAAATTAAATGGATATATCTCATTATTACTTATCTGAAACGTCCACTGAATATACAATAGATATGTTTAGTGTAAGTGTGACAGTACGATCGATATAAACTGAACACGCATCACATCGCCATCCGTGCGAGTGATTGTGTGAGCAATGTGATATCCCAATTGCAAATTTAATAATATTCGCGAGTTTACGACTGTGTGCACACAAATTTTAAAGTATCTATTTCTAAACCCATATTTTTAACAAATATTCGATATCTGAAGAGTGGAATCATGTGGAATGGTGATGACGGGGAAGATTTTTTATTGAGTCAGGCAGTGGAAGATGCTGAAAACAAAACAATTTGGCATACCGATGAAATAGACGATTTAACACTTTCGCAAATACAAGTTCAACAATTGCCAGATTTAAAAGACATTCCATTATCGCAGACAATGTCGATTTACAATTTAGAAGATCATTCCTTACATTTGACCACACCCAATTTTAACTTACCAGGTTCGCTTAACATTACTCTCCCTATTCTTTTGTCGATCGATCGACAAAAGAGAGAGAGACACACACTGAGACAGAGGGAACGAGAGAGAGAGAGAGAGAGAGAGAGAGAGAGAGAGAGAGAGAGAGAGATACAATGCCAAAATAATATAAGGGTTGTGAGTGGAAGGGGTGGGAGGGGGCGGGCTTACAATGCTCTTGAGTAGTGGGAGAAATGGGGTACACATGCTGTTTGCTCCTAAAGTCTGATCAAAGATACCTCGTATGATTTATCTAAAAAGTGCAAACAATTCACAAAATAATTAACCCTTTACCCAACGCGGTTAGAAGATGTTTAAACTAATTCTCAAATTTTGTCTTAAAAACATAACTTATTGCCCCTCATTGGAACGAGCTCAATAAGGTCGTTCGAATGATGGACCATAATCTATATTTCTAAGACAACAATTCAAAACATAATAACAGTTTAATGAAGATGTAATGGATATAGCGCTGTGTGGTGTTTGGCGTTAAGTTGGGTAAAGAGTTATCATGTTTCTTCACCGGGACGAAACAATCTTCACCTGTTTGGTGAATTGGTCAGAAAAGTAGCAAACAATGCGTTTTCTTTCTCAGAGTAGAATGTTTTAGTTCCACAAATAGCTTTGGGCACCATGTCAGACGCGGAGGTTCGTAGGCCACCAATAACAAATATCAGTGTGCTAGTTCCCTTCTATGGCCTTTCCTCCGAGTGCACAATGCTTCTTACACACCTGTTGTAAACAATCACCCCCCCCCCACCACCCACCACACGCACACTCCCATAACCGAGCGAATCAAATATTTTCAGAATGTGTGAAAATTAACGATAAAGCGATATAAACAGGGCTGGAAGAGTTTCCTCTCTTCAATGTTTGCAACACTCGCGACAATGTCTTTCTGTGTTAATCAATCTCACTTAACTCAACAAACAATGGTCTTTTGTCCAGATATTTGTACCGTCCAAATATCTGAAACGATACAAATATCTCGGCTTATCACCTTTTACAGTACATTATGCCGATATATTTGTACGATAAAACATCAACAGAACAACGGAAAAGTGACGTAGCTGTGGATTAAGTTGATAAACCTGCAAATTTTGCCAAACCCGATGAAAAGCGATAAAAAGGACTACGGATAGATCTGTTTTCTCAGCAATGTCATTATCAGAACGTTTGTTTTTGAGTCCAGTTTGGCCTCCCCTCTTTCCTCACTCCTTTCCCCGTTGAATTTCACACCCCTTTACACGACTTTGCTTCACTAAGCATAGATTAACCAATTACCTGCTAACGCTTACTGCCAAATCTCGCAATTTCTCGTGTAACTTGCAGTAACTAACATCCAGTGGAGACGACCCAAATAAGTAATACGCTTACTGTCGGGCCCACTCATCTAATTTTGTTCTAACGTTACAGACCATATTCCACTTACTGAAATATACTACGTATTGTATCTATACCTCTTGTATTATATATAATTCGTGTGTGTCTGTTTCAACTTCCGTCCTTAATAAATATTGTTTAAACTGGACAACAAGCTAGCACATACAGAATAAAGCCACAAAAATGGCTTCAGCACTTTTCAATACACCCCCGATAAGGGCTTCTAGCACTCAGCCAGTTAAATATAAGTAAGTAAGTAAGTAAGTAAGTAAGTAAGTAAGTAAGTAAGGTAAGCCAATTTGTTCAACTTCAGTGAAGGTCAGGCTCCAACTTATGGTCTGTTATCTCATCTTATCTCCTCTTATCTCATATTATGTTATCTAATCTTATTTCAGCTCATCCTACCTTGCTTCACCTCTACTTTCCTAACACATCTTCATTCACTATCATGCTTTATTTTTTCACCGCATTACGAACATGCTCTTGCCGAGATTGTGGTGGCGCGGAGGTGAATAATAACAATAATAATGAAGTTCATAGCCTCGGTTCCACAATGTGCTCGCGGGCTTCACAATGGAGAACACGCGTGATATATAAGAAAATATACTCTGCGGCTGAATGAGTCTGTGGTGGGGTAATGAAGATAGTCATAACGATGAAGAGGAACACAAAATACTTTCCTATCTTCATTTCCTTATCTTGTCTTAATTCAGTCTTTGTCCATTTGCCATGACGCCGAGAGCATGCTCAACTCCACACTTTTGTCCGGCTCCAATACTCTTGTAGAGATTGATGTAAATAAAATCACTTCTTCTGACACACATACCTCCATGTTTATACTGATGGAGGCGGCAGGAAGACGGCCAATCTGGCCATGCTGCTTCCCAACAGAATATCGTTATTTCCTTATTAACTATTGTCACTTTGTACTTTTATATTCTGTTGAATAAAATTTACGTACTTACTACTTACCTCCACTGCCTCAATGCGGGCTACTTGAACTAGTACAACTATCATATATCTTTGTTGGTATTGTATTTCTTTTCTTTTCTTTTCTTTTCACTATTATCATTAACATTTACTTTCTCTCTCTCTTAAACTTATATTTCCAATATATACTCGAACAAACACATAGTGACCCAGCTCCTTGACAAACGCAATGATTGGTATACACTTGCTATCTGTCAGATCCGATCTAATCTCTTTGTAATATTATTATATACTCTCCCAAAAAAGAAAGTGTGCATGCTAAAAAATAACATTAAAAAAAGATATATATCATTTTCATTCATGGAAATTTTATTCAATCACAGATGAATCAATTTGTGATCAACACGAGAAATTCATTCCGCTACGACGAATACTCTTGGTGCCATGGAGAGTCAAAGACACCAAGGGTCAAACACAAAAGTCATACCCTCAATATCTGGTATGACCTCCGTCTGCATCGACTACTGCTGTGCATCTACGCCTCATGGAAGCGGACAAGTTAGCATGGAAGTGTTGTGGGATGTTGTTCCATATTCTGATAAGCTGTCTTTGGAGTTCCACAAGCGTTGACGGTGCATGGGGAAGCCGGCGTAGCTGACGTTTCATTTCGTCCCATACGTTCTCAATGGGTGAGATATCGGGCGAAATTGCGGGCCAGGGAAGAATATCCACTTGTTGTTGCTGCAGATACTGTTGAACAACACGAGCTGCGTGGGGTCGGGCGTTGTCCTGCTGTAGAATGACGCCGGGGCCGTGACGTTGCAGAAATGGGACAACAACAGGTGTAAGCACTTCACCACGATAGCTGGCTGCATTGAGATTGCCATCAATAATGACCAGCTTAGTTCTGTTACGGGCAGTGATGCCACCCCACACCATGAGAGGCCCTCCCCCATAACGGTTTCGCTCCACGACACATGGATCTGCGTAGCGTTCGTTTCGACGTCTGTACACTCTCTGGCGGCCATCTGATGATGAAAGATGGAAACGACATTCAACTGTGAATAAAACACGTCGCCACCAGTGCAAGGGATGCCTGAGATGTTGTCTACACCACTGCAGTCGCGCACCACGATGACGTACCGTCAAAATCGGACGAATTGCAGGTCTTCGAGGACGTAAGCCGTATTCTCTCAGCCGGTTGATTACTGTTTGAGGATGTATTCGTCTCAGGTTAGGGATGTTCCTGGCTGTCGTCGTTTCCGTTTGTTGCCGGTTCTGGAGATGGACGACACGGATATACCGACCTTGTGCAGGGGTGGTAACTCGGGGTCTTCCGGAGCGGGGTCGGTCTCGAACGTCATCATGTTGTGCATGTCGATGGACTAGCCTGTCTACAGTGTTACGGTGGCAGTTCAAATGCTGGGCAATCTCTCTGTGTGTTCTGCCAGCTCTAATCATACCCAGAGCAAGGAGACGTTGATTCATTGTCAATCTTAGCATGCTAATGTGGAGTCGTTTTAACAGCAGCGCAAGTTTGAATGTGAACGATAGGAAGGCCTTACTTTAGTGTTTAAATACTCAAGGATTCACACTGCTGCATGAATTTTCAGACTCTCCACGTGCAAAACATGCCTTTTAACAAATGTGCAGCACGTCATTTAACGTTAATGCAATTTTAACGGAGAAAGCCGTTTTTGTGTTCAATATAACTTATTCATGAACAGGTTAACACTCTTTACACCTACGAAATTATTTTTGTGGAGTTTGATCAATTTCTGCAATGCACACTTTCTTTTTTGGGCGAGTATATATATGGAAACGACAACAATAAACCTGCGGCTGACTGCCGAGTCCAAACCATATACTATTGTGCATTATTACCAGATACTATTAGAAATAAATATTGTTTAAACTATTTTATGTTGAATATCTCTGTACGTTCGGGTATGCCCATATCTGACCTACCATCTGATTGATTGTTGGAAAGGGCTCAGAGAGCCCTTTCCAACAATTAATCAGATGATAGAGTTTCAAACATGACATAAATCTTATTACACTTCCTTGCATACGGGGGTATAGAGGTCATCCATATAAGGCTAAAGTGGGCGTGGCATTAAAAGGGATAACTCACACTTCCAAAAAAAAGGCACTGAAAAGTTCAGTTTGATTTTCTGTCAAACAGTTTCGTGAATGTGGGCAAGTGTTGAAATCAATGCCCCGGAAAAGATTTTAGTTAAATTTATTGATGCTCTATATCAATGCATCATGGAAGCCCTCTGAAAGACCACATTTTTTTAACTTTCGGAAACATCTGACAACAATTCAGTGTTTCTGCTATTATTGGTAGATAACCTAACTTTTCGAAACAATAAGTCTTGAGAGCTTTTAAACGGCTAAGCCTTAAACTAATGAGCCATTATTAAACTTGATGGTTCATTTATTCCGAATCCCAAAACAATGAACAGTGTCAAATTTTGGTCTGTCTGTCACTCAGATCTGTTAGTTAGAGCTGAAACTGTTAAGGGATTTTCTTGATCGATTAATCAAATGGATTAACCCTGGTTAACCGATTAATCACTTGTCAAAATGGATATGTGAATAACTGCCATACCGTTGATGATTTACAGCATGAGCCCTTTATCCAACGTAACAAACAAAACCGACTAGTTTTGGAGACAAAAATGGATTTTTTTTAGTAATTCATGAATTTAGTTTGCAAATATCGTCTGCTACCCACAATGGGCAAAGGGTTAAGAATGACCATTTCCAGCCACTACCCAGGAAACATGATAAAATGGGACACATATGGGCTGTTTCTGGGCAAGCCCATATGGGTACACCCACATCGGACCCATGTGGGGCCCTCGATGTGTGCAAACCCATGTGGGTTTGCCAACATGGGTATATAATACAGTATGATGATCATGCAAGTAAACAAGTATGTCCGCAAATAACTTGCATGCTTTACTCTGTCTCATATAATTGATGTGACACAGTGTGACAATATTTGCCTGTTTTGGAGCAAGTTTGTTCCTTTGTTAACCGATATAATACAGTAGTTCAAAAGTAACGGTTAATCGATCAATTACTTTTTTGGCCGATCAAGACGTTGATCATTGGTTAATCAATTAATCGATTAATCGTTTCAGCTCTACTATTAGTTTTACCCCCTGCAACATCGTGTTCGTTTATTATGGTTTAACGACACTTTCACGACACAGGGCACATCGTTTCAGACAATATTACAGGTAGAGGAAGTCGGAGTACTCAGAGAGAACAACCAAGCAGTGGCGAGGGACAGTCGGATTCTCTTACTTACACACTTGGCACAAGTAAAGTTAGCATTGGCTGAAGACAGGAGTGTTATCGACGTGTATTATACTTTAGAACACATCAGCTCCGTTCCCCCTTCTGGGCAACTAGGATGCAGTGTCATGCCCAAGGACACAACAAAGTTATCGCTGGTCAGGATCCAGTTTAAGTTTAAAGCCCAATACTTTAACCCTTTACCCAACGTAACGGCCACACCCGGCCAGCGCTATTCTAAAAAATTGCCAAATAATTTTCATTATTTTTTCATTTTTTGTCTCAAAAACATAGGTTATGACCCCTCGTTGGAACGAGCTCGTTTCAACGAGGGGCATAACCTATGTTTTTGAGACCAAAAAATGAAAAAAAATAGTTATTCAAGAATTTGTTTTGCAAGTATCGTCTGCTTTCCATGTTAGGTAAAGGGTTAACCACCATACCGCTATACCGTAGTGTGCTATTGGAAGCACCAAATAAATTATGTGTGTAGCAAGTGGATTTGTTCTGTTTTCTTTTATTATGGTTTAAATTCACGTTCTGCATGTACAGCTATTGTCTTGACTACGCCATAAGCAAGCCTTAGCCTTGGAGAAACATGTTGACATTGGCCTATAGTGGAAATCAGAAGTTGATAAAATGAAATATTTGCTGTGAAATTCTTTTTTGTTCAGTCAGTCTGAAATACCTTGTCTTGGTTAAAGGTGTCATGATCATCAGTTCTCAGAACCAAATAATTGTCATAAAAGTTGGTGGTTAGTCAATTATTTCTCCATAATATGTTTCCAATTGGACATAAAGAACAGACGCGACATTCTTAGAGCTGAATCTCTTTGAATGGAACGGGGGACGCATTCACTGTGGGGCACATGACATGTTGCTAATTTTAATCTGAAGATGGAATGGATGCGAGTGATATTTTATTTATCAGGATGTCCTGTGTTTTGATTACATGTACTTCCAATCAACGAGTACACGATTGTGAAAAACAGTTCAACCATTTTAATGTTTTGAATTCTTAATGAAATCATGCACTGACTACTATCTGTCGCATGTGACAATATAAGTTATTTCCACCAACATGATTGCGGAGAGTGAGAAACGCGTCCGCAAATTTATTTTAACTATGTTTCTATTGTGCTTCAAACGGGACAAAAACGTTATCTCCTCCGACAAGTATGGTATATGAAGATTTAATACCTGGATGTCGGTGTTTAAAAACCGACATCCAGGTTTTAAATCTCCATATCTCCATATACCATACTTGTCGGAGGAGATAACGTTTTTGTCCCGTTTGAAACACAATAGAAACATAGTGGAAATAAATTTGCGAACGCGTTTCTCACTCTCCGCAATCAGTTGGACCAAATTCGTGAATAATTATTTTGTTTTTACAAACGCAGAAGACAACAAATAGAGTTACATCCCTTGGGTCGTTAAGGAAATGAGTAAACAGTATTTTGTTGACATATCGTCCCTGAGTTCCAATGTGTTCTATGTGCCTACTGGCACATAGAACACACTGGAACTCAGGGGATGACATTTGCTCTTATTTTATTTTTCTCAAGTTGTTTCATGTAATTCTTCGACTATTTAATTTATAACAGCAAAATGTGATCGAGTTGTCGGAAATCTGAAAATATTTGTGACTATTTTCAGGCTTGTTTGTTCGATTTTTATATCGAGGCGAGCGGAAGCGAAACGCTTTCATTTAAACCATATACCCCCGATGTTTTGCGCGCCCATATACCCTGGATGTCACGTGCTCTCATATACCTTGGATGTTGGGTACGCCCTTTGCCATGGCTATTTGTCCAAGGCATTTTGACCAATCAAAAGACAGAATTTATCGGAATTGACTCGTTGATGTTAAATTCCCGATTGTTGGCAATAGGTGAGCAAGTGTATGTTTCACGCTCTGACCTATCACCATTCACCAAAAGTCAAAGGACTCAAAATATGATGTCATCCGACTGTCAAAACATTACTCAAAATATTATCTGTTGCCACAGTGTTGTATTTAGTTGGTTATTTATATCACGAGATCACAGGATAAATAAACAAATAAAACAAAAGGTAAAATTAATGTTTATTACAATTTGTGGAAAATGTTTGGCCGCAGCGAAGCATTACTGTCACCCTGATGCTGACGAACGGTAGCTATTTGTACCTACATATGAGTACCGAACACACAGTTTACAGGGGTTCCATAGTAAGCACAATTGACTGGGATATCCACAGCTGAACCACAATCCAACCTAAAATATCCAATACTCAGTATTGACTACCAGGGAACTCTATACTTAAACCAGTAAAATCTTGTTCACAGGGGAATTCATAGTGAATGTCCAAACATTTAGTCCAATACACTGTTATCACGTAGCCAGTGGCGTAGCGGAAAATGTTGCGCCCCCCCCCCCCTCCACCCCCCTGCGAGATAGAGACGGGGGCCCTTTCATAATGGTGGTTGCCTTTAAAACGGGAGCAAATTTAGTGTTGTTACCGTGTACAGCATACAGGATTTCACGTAGTACATACGCCTTAAATTAAATGAAGGTGCAGCCTATAGAATCGATTCTAAAAGTACGACTCTGTAGATTTTTTCATTACATGTTTGAAGTTTCACCCCCACCATCCAACGATACACACATGCACGCCCAACATGTGTGACTTGAGAGGCACCATGTATGTATATTGTTCATTTCTCACCCCTACCAGTTACAATGATGTGGAGTTCACTTAACCCATTACCTAACCTGAAAAGCAGACGACACTTGCCAAAATAATTCTTGAATAACTAATTTTTTTCATTTTTTCGGAGACAAAAAATGAAAAAAATAATGAAAATTAATTGGCGATTTTTGAGAATAGCGCTGGCCGGTTTTACATAGACTACAAAGAGTACGTCGTGTGGAAGTGAGAATTTGAAAGTATGTGTATCTGATACACAGTCTCGCTCTGTCTCTCTCCCTTTCCCTCTTTCTTCCAGCGTTGGGACGTCCTTCAAGACGGGGGCCCCCCTTGTAGCCCCCCCCCCCCCGCAATGCGGACCCTGCGGGCCCATCCCCTACGCCACTGCACCTAACCCACATACTACTCCATAGGGGGGGGGGGGCCCTTTAAGAGAGTTTCCACGTGTAGTTTAACTGCAGCCACCGCTCGCCAGCCTCAAGGCGACAAAACACGTTTTTGCCTCGATGTGACAGATACATGGATGCGTACCCCGATGGGGACCAAACGTATTAACATGTCCTCTTTAGCACTATCGACCACTCGGGAATGTGATAACACCATGACCATAGTCACAGAGATTAAGAATATTCGTGAATCTCCGACACGTTTTATAATACTCTTCTAAAACGCTCATAATTTGCATCAACATATCTGTAGCATTAATATTCCCTGGATGCAAAAGCAACAGCATGCAAAGACTCCAACATTTCTCTGCATTCCCATGAACGTTCACTAGGTCACCATCAGTACTAAACAAGTCGTCTCCCGGGGTCCAATGTGTTCTGTGTGCCAGAACACGTTAGAACTCGGGGAACGAAGTGAAGATAATAGCAGGGCTATCTGAAAATAGATACAGTTTTGGAGCAGTACAAAATTCTCATGAACATAACTTCAGTCGTTATAAAACATAACAAATTATTGAGCAGCAGACTGACTGAGATATGGTGGGTGGGTATTTTTGAGGATATCTGGAAAACGTCTTCTGTTGTGGTACTTCCGAACGCGCAATAGTTGAAGATTTCGTTTTCGAATCAGATATCGAATGATTATGGACCAAGGGAGAGAATCAAAATATTTTTCTCCTGCTCTTTTGGTAATTTGTGCACCGCAATCACTAACGTACACAAACTTCTCTGCGATCCTGATATAAATTGATTTATTTTACAGGAATAAATCTCCTTATATCAAGAGATCACAGGATAAATAAACAAATAAAACAAAAGGGAAAATAAATTATTTATCAGATGTTTGCATCTGAGTAATTTATTCTACGAACTGCACCTCAGAAGAAATCAACGACACTTGTCTTTTTCAAATTTCCCGGATGCCATAGAATTGAGAAAGGACGTTGGTTTTGTTTACATTGGCATGGGGGGGGGGGGGGGGGGTGTCGTACCCTCGCCGAGAGAGTTTCCTTCAGCACCAACCGCCTAGCGAAACTATACTGAACCACGCACACCACTCGGCCACCGATGGGGTGGCCGAGTGGTGTGCGTGGTTCAGTATAGTTTCGCTAGGCGGTTGGTGCCGAAGGAAACTCTCTCGGCGTGGGTTCGAACCCCCGCCACGCAATTGTAGATAAAATTAACGTTTATTACAATTTGTAGAAAATGTTTGGCCGCAGCGAATCATAACTGTCACACTGAAGCTGGCGAACGGTAGCTATGGGTACCTGCATATGGGTACCGAGCACACATTTGACTTACTATGGGTGCCATAGTAAGCCTAATTAACAAGGGAATCCACAGCGGAACCACAATCCAACCTGAATATCCAATACTCAGTACTGACTAGTCCACACCCTAAGGTCCCCCATAGGGAGTGCACCAAAAACATATATACCAATACATTGTTATCACCTAGCCCACATACTACTCCATAAGAGGGGGGGGGGGGGGGGGGGGGGGTCCTTTAGTGGAGTGTCCACTTGTAATGCGACAAAAAACTTTTGCCACCCAGTTTTGTCTATACAAAGTGAGTTCCCCACTGAGCAAAACTTGATGGTATTACTCATCACAAGAATCTCTAGAGCACCTTGTATGTTATTCAAGAAAAAATCGTTGCCAACATCAGTTAGGTGAACACCATCATCCCGAAACAACCCGGTGGTGTCGGTTGAGAGCTCAACATGCTACATTGTTCTACCACCATGCATAGCGTCTGCTTTACAACCTGCCCTATTAACCCTTTACCTAACGAATCGTCCGCATCCGCCCGCGTAATATGCAAATTCAGCAGTTGAAAAAACATTATTTTTAAAAAAAATTTCAAGAAAACCAAATCATGTGACTCCTCGTTGGAACGAGCTCGTCGAGCTAACCGGGCTCGACGTTGCTTAACTTTCGTGATCTGACGAGAACCGGTTACCGCAACGCCACAGCGCCCCCATGTAATTTACAAATTAAATACATAAGTTTTAAAATCCTCTTGGACTGCCTTTTAACCTTTTGGTGTAAAAGGCCGGGAGAGGGTATTTTTGTACTGCTCTTAAAATAGATTGTGGGGGGGGGGGGGCGGGGGGGGGGGTGCTAAGTGTATAAAAATGACTGGGGGGGGTGGGGTGTTTGTGTAGGGGGCAGGATTTTAACCTACATTCTAATCCTTCCAAAGCTACATTTTAGCTCTTTCATTTGATAAGAGAGCCCTTTCTGCATGAGAATTCAAGAATGCTCTGCTTTCTTTGAAAACTACCCCAATCCCCAAATAGAACTAAAATCTGCATCAGCACACAACACTTTGGGGAAAAATCTGTTTCATTTAAACATACGGTAGAGAAAGAGTGGTGTTCAACCCCCCTCCACCCCACACAAAACAAAATGAATGTCAATTTGGTATTAAAAACTGGGGTGGCAGCTATATAAATCACCAATATCAATAGACACAGCCGTTTTATCCTAACAAATGATGTCAAATTTTCTTCTACATATTGATGTGGTAAAATATAGCCCTGAATGTGTCCCCTAGACCCCAGTATACCCCCTTTCATCCAAAACTATGACATAATTCATAAATTAATTGATGTGGACACAAAACAAACCTCTTATTGTATTAAATTTCCCATTTGTGATAGTTTTTAAATCACATTCTGGCTTCTTAAGATATTTCACATTGTGTTTGATGAATATTGTTCAATTTTTGTAAAAAATAAAAAAGAAAAAAAAATCCCTCAGACTTCTTAAGGCACCTAGAGTCATTGGTATGTCTCTGACAAAACATTACACATTGATTGTTTTCCAACAGCATGACCAGTACAGCTCCTGTGGTATCCCATAGCACTGTTAAAATGCCTGAAATCATAAAATATTGATTCTTTAGTGCAGTGCTTATGCTTCAAGTACCCATAAAGACACTTTCACAAACTTGGATTTAATCCACACAGAGTCACACACACCCATGACCCATTTTGATAAAAAGAGTAAAATTGTGGAAAATACAATGTACATGTATGTTTTCCAGAGAGGATGAATCAGATATTTGCTTCAACAAGATAGTGCTCTTTAATGTTTAATATATTTGTGTACGTGTGTGTGTGAGGTGGAGGAAGTTACAGTGTGAAAAATAGTCAGAAGCCAGTTACCGGGACTGAAAATGTGCATGTCCGACCGGCAAATGAAAAGCAAAGAAACGCTGTCTGTGATGGGCGGCTTTTGGACAACTTGTACCCTGGACGATTCATACCACAATAAGGGGGTACGAATTGTCTTGACAATAAGGTACAAATTGTCTAGACAAAGGTACGAATTGTCCCAGTAAAAGGTACGAATCGACTCCTTTATAGGTACAAGTTGTCTCAAGTAGGTGTACTAAACTGTCTCATGTATTAAGTATTTAAATGTTATTGACTCATGTTTTGGTTGAGTGAAATGAAAATGAAAATTCGACTGACTGATAGTAATACAAACATAAACACATGCATGAAACAACCAATCAAAAAAAGATTTATGCATAAAAATGAAATTTCAATGGGTGAGCCATCGCTTAACAGCATAAGTGAAAATGCGATCTGTAGTATTCACAGGGTATAAACCGTATAAACCTTTAGCCGGAAGTGGAGATAATCGAGGCGAGAGATTTCTATTTTTATCTCAAAGTTTCAGTCGCAGCGTATCCAAGATCACCGAAAACAAGATTTTTTTAATAAAAGGAATGACCGAAGAAAGCAAAATCAGTAAGTATGTTATATAAAACAATATTTAACAATGAAACGACACAACTTAATGGAAAAATCGGCTCTTGTAGTATGAAAAAACATCTGCTGAGCATCTCGGAAAATGAATTTCTCAGGCAAATTTCTCCTTCAAATATCGTTTTTCACATGTTCGCACAAATAACATGTTAAAATCATAGATCGACAGATTCGGCGTTCAATTCCACACCAGAAACTATCAACCATAACAACGAAGGAGGTTCGGTGCTACTAAAACTGTTCAAAATATAATGTCACCTTATCGATTTTTTTATACGCCCAGTTGTAAACGCTCGTATCTTCAGTTGATGAGTCGTATACATTTTTTATGCTTGTCAGGTGACCCTTTCGATGTGAGAATCTGGTAAATGTGGAGCCTGTAAGTTTCGAAAGCAAGATAGGCCTATACGCGCACAAGCCAGGTTGAATGCAACATTGCATTGCGTTGAAAAAGCGAACCACAGGTTACCTTTTTCAACGCAGAGAAATAGCCCAATTTACTGCATTACAGAATCTAACGAGAGGCGGTGAATTATATGAAGATGAGACTGGTTTTATGGCATAGCGTAACAATGTCAGAGTTGGACCGCATTATTTACTGTAAGTTGACTCTTTCAGACACAATTTGTTCCAAAACACGTTTTGGGGGTGAAATAATTTGGGGGGGGGGGGGGGGCAATCAGGATTTTTTCGGGCACTCAGGATTCTTTCGGATGCAGTGGACCTCAGCTCCACATCCTCCCCCACCCAATTATTATTCGAAACTATAGGTGAAGTGCCCGTCCACCTGCAGACGTGATGGTATAAACAAAAATAAATACAGAAAAAAACAAAACATTGGGACGGCGCATTTTTCGACCCAGCCCACCTAGAAGGCAGGACACTCCGGTCATTCGATCCTCATGTATTACTATAGAAAAAAAAAACAAACAAAAAAAACGAAAAAAACCAACATTAAGAACGGCGCATTTCCGAGCCCACTAATAACCTTCCCAGTGATCCAAGGAACACTGATGACGAATTTCATCTGAATTCATAAACAGACAAACAGACAAAGACACTCTTTTATATATAGTAATAATAATAATAACTCTTTGGCCAGCCACTGATTTGTCGCGGTTCTCGTAAGAGATGAATCTATAAAGCCATGGTCCACAGGCCTGCAACCAGGGTCGATCTTCGGAGTGAGAGTGCATGGGAAAGGCAGCGAAGAGCCGTGTAGGGGGGGGGGGGGGGAGTGGGGAAGACAACCCACACGTAATCCCGCACATAATCCCCCACGTAAAAGCAGACGTTACACTCCCCGCTCCCGCCCCCCCCCCCACACACACACACCATTTTTGCAACTAAATACGCTCTGGAAGGGGCAGGCATGTAGCTAAATAGCAGACCCACAAATTCGCAAAGAGGGTGGCTATTGATCTATTATGGTGTGAAGCAGGGCCTTCGATACTAATGGCTGACCATAGTTGGGCCCGGGGCAGGAAAATTGTGAATTTCGGGCAGTATTTTATAGAATAATGTAATGGCCGGTCTGGGTTTGAATGAAATTGCTGAGTCGGGTGGCTGGTTTGGGTGTATCAAGATATGACCAGGACACATGGCGTACAAAATTATTTTTTCCAAAAGGGTTAAGAAGGAAACTGGAGAGCAGTTTGGATAACTTTGTTGGCGGCCTGTTTGGGTGAAATTCTCAGAAACCGGCAAGATCGGTTCTTGTCACTCTGAAGCCGATTTGGCTAGTGACGCGTACCAGGGGTGCGTTCCGTTTGGCTGTGCTATTAAAGTGCTGGATGACCTCTTCGCCTAGTCTCCTGTGCATCCCACTACCTTTCACCTAGATGAAAGCAAATGGGATGCACAAGAGACTACTCTTCGCCAGCAAAGACGAAGAACACTTAGGGACGTTCCGACGGAGGGGGGGGGGGGGGGGATGAGGACCCTGATTTTTGAAAGTTGGAAATTTTATGGTTCAAATTTCAAAAGTTGGAAACATTTAGTTCTAAGCAAATATAGAACTAGTGATTCTTGGTTGAAATACATTTATTCTTTATAGTATGACCCACTAGTTCTTTTTCGCGCAGAACTAAAATGTTGATAATGTTTCCAAGTTTGTAACTGCGTAAGCTAGCAATACATCGAGATTGCACTTTCGTAAATGCACACAAATAGTGTCAATTTGGAACACCGGGGCCCGCCGATTTTCTCTAATTGCCTTAAGGCAGGATTCTCTTACGTGAGAGTCCTTCACTGCTCGTCTAAATGTGACGTGCAGTGAAGGGGCCGCACGCACGAGTATCCCTTTGTTAGGCCAATTACAAAGTCTACTCATAATTATGGAGAAAAGGCCAAATATCAAGCGAATATAGTGTAATTTGTACATAAATCTATAAAGAAATTTCCTTCTCAAAACCGATCATCAAATGTCGGAAACTTTTTTATGGTATCAATTTGAAATGAAAGTTTGGAGATTTGAGGGTCTCACTGTGACACACACCGAGTCTGAACTACCCAGAAACGTCCCTGGGAGCATTTGGATCCGAGAGGTGTTTTGTTCTTCAGCAGGAGTGAAATGGAAATGAGAATGTGAATAGTATTGAAGGCTATTGGTCGGACAATAAATGTGATCGATTAATTTGAAAGAAATGATCGCTTTGTTTAAGCGAGTTCGGAGTTCCGACGCGCAAAGCATGATGGGTAAGTACTTACTGCAAACAAACGCTGAGTGTCGCTCTATCATACTTTCGATTACCGCGAATTTTTGAAGTTGCGAATGTAAAATAAAATGGAATCAAACCAAACGACCGAAAGTTAAAGTTTGGACGAGTTTAAAAAATGGAAAGTAGACAGTTTAAAGACATTTTTGAAGCGAAGGGGATTAGCAGTTTCCAAACTGTCAAAAGAAGAACTTGCTGCTCTGGCTTTCGCTGCACAAAAAATGGGCGTGGCGGTTTTGCCGACAAATGAAGAAATTGTCTACAGTAATGCCAAGGATTATCAGTTGTTATTGACAGTTGACGGTAATAAACTACCCGATCCTCTTAGTTTGAAAAGGGGCTGGATTGGGGAAAGATGGTTTAAGCAAGTGGCCCCCAACTATGTCTATGGACATCCAGCAGTACCTGATGGGCTTGGTCCCATTGGGGACGAAAAATACAGATCGTCTCAGCGAAATTTAAAACAACGACTTCTTTCGGACTATAAAGAGGGAAAGGCTTTTAGCTATTTCACTTCACAGTGGCTAAAGGAGGTTCATATGCATCCCATTTCTGACGATGCTGAGCTTTGTTTTCTCAAAGCGGAGTGCACCCCATCTGACAGAGTCAACGACAGTCGGCACACTGCATGGGTGATCGTAAACAAGAAACAAGGCACGATCAGAAGTGCATATTGAACTTGTTTTGCAGGGTAAGTTATAAGACATATTTCATACTGGGGAGGGGGTGGGGGTCAAAAAGATTGCTGACATTAACAAGTTTTCCGCCCATCAGCCACCTGCAATTTGTTTTCCAGACAATATTAGGGGACCCACCTCCTGACCTGACTTAAAATTTGAAATAATTGAACCTTTATTGTGGACATATGGATGGGGCGCATATCTTCAACCAATCTAATCCTGCCTCTGCTGCAGCGCAGAGTTCAGAGTTACAATGTTGGGGAGCTGGCAGTTGCTCATCGTTGCTCGTTGGTTCTCTCTCGGTACTCCGGCTTCCTCCATCTGTTAAACTCTCACTGACACGATATGACCCTGGCTGTTAAATGTCATTAAACTATAATAAATAAATAAATAAATAAATAAATAAATAAATAAATAAATAAATAAATAAATAAATAAATAAATAAATAAATATCCTATGGTAAATTTATAACATCAAATACAAGACCTTTTTAGGACATGAATCGAAACTTTGACCTATGCTCCTGATGCATTTTTCGAATTGCACTATTGCCAATGTTTAAACCTTTTACCGATGAATTCCCCATACTTTGTGATTTCTTAGTTCATTGTCAAATTAAGTCATGGCTGCTTCTTAGCAGCCATGACTTAATTTGGCTATGAACTTGAAAAATTATATTCTCTGATATGTCATGAACATATTTCTCTGAATTAGACATTTACTCGAGTAACTGATATTGTGCGTCCGATATTTCTTATACAACTTTCTCATTTAGATGACACCTTTGAACCAAAGGCTATTTTAGAGGCCACGTCTTTTCTACGTAGCCCCCATCTCTAGCCGATGAAGGAGTGAGTGGGTGTGTGTGTGGGGGGGGGGGGGGGGGGGTTACAATCATAGCATCCAGATCCCGAAAAAACTGGCCGCTCGTGCAGTTCGGGGTGATTCGTGTGCGTTCATCCTGCAGAAAATGCTGAAATTTGTCATTGGATAAAGCGTTCGGGTGGCTTTTGGGTGAAAATGCTCTTTTCTGAAGGATAAAAATTACGATTTACCTTACCTGATCATGCCCTCCAAATCATATGTGACAAGAAATGATGTGCGCGCGTGTGTGTGTGTGTGTGTGTGTGTGTGTGTGTGTGTGTGTGTGTGTGTGTGTGTGTGTGTGTGTGTGTGTGTGTGTGTGTGTGTGAGGGTGGGTTTGTCTTACCGACGTGACGAGGTAACTAGACAAAAGAGTTTGCGTGTTTCGCCTTACCGAGGTACAAAGTACAAAAGAAACCCTTTACCTCGGTTGTTTTTCCAGAACTGTACCGGCAAAACGAGGTAGAAACCGTTAGTCCACACAGAGGACAAACAATGGGGTACCTCGGTATGTAGGGTAGACAAAGATGTGTGTGTGTGTGTGTGTGTGAGAGAGAGAGTGTGTGGGGAAGTGTGAGTGTGTGTGTGTGTGTGTGTGTTTCGGGGGCTGTATGTGCGAGACTGTTTCGAACAGTTCCGTTAAAATGTTAAATTTCATATAATTATACAGCGACTGAGCTATTTCAAATGAGTCATTGATAGGAGTTTTGAATGAATGCCGAGGTAGAAGCGTTTGAAGGTATGGGGTGGAGTTGGTTGGATTTTGCTTTCTTTCTGACGGGTCCTTCTCTGGGGGCCCCACCCTGAGAGCCTGGCCTGCGACCTGCAAAATGCTGCCCTAAACGATGATCTCCTTCGCTCTACCAGAGTACTAATTCAAATGATAGGCTATTCCACTCTACCGGAGTACTGCTCCAAATAATAGGCTCTGCTGCTCTACCGGGGCACTTCCGTTCAATCAAACGTATCAGCATAGTGGTCGGTAGGTCACTCACAAGGGGAATCGGGAGGGCTTGGGCCTGATAAGGGTCCGTTATGGTGATTTGGGGTCGTTGTCGGGTCTATTTGGGTGATTCGATGCACTCCGCTTGAATCCAACACCCTCGCAAAATAGGCCTCATACATTTAGGTCTTTGTGGGGAAAACACTGTGGGAGAGGGTGGGTTTACCAAGTATAACGTATGGCACGGACGTGATTCCATTAAACCAAACCGTTATTAAGAAGTTGGAAAATACTCAAAATGATGCCGGCAGATGGATAACAGGGTCGAGTAATGCTGCAGCTTTGGAAGCAGTAAGGGGGGAGCTTGGGTGGATGAAAATCAAGGACAGGGTAGATTTGGGAAAACTGTGTTACTTTAACTACTTGAGAAACCTGCCTGACAACCGGTGGTGCAAATTGATGCTCGATACCATTTGGAATTCTAATGTAGAAACGGGGTGGTCAAAACATGTGAGGGAACTTCTATAGAGGTCACAAACATAGAAGTAGGAATGAAAGAAGGCAAAAGGTTTGTCAAAGAGAGAGTCATGGAAGATTGCAATCGAAACTGGCGAGCAGGGGTTAGCGTGAAAAGATCACTGCAGGGGTTACAATATAAAGAAAAGCCAGCTTTTGAGAAGTACCTAGATGGCACCTTTGGAGGGTCACTGCTGTTCAAACTGAGATCAAGATCACTGGAGCTTCGGGGAAAAATTGGGAGAGATGGGGAAAAGGGATGCCAAATGTGCCACTCTGGAGTAGTGGAGACCCTGGAACATTTTCTCTTTGAATGCCCACAGTATATACCTCATAGAATAAAATTTACTGGAAGAATAATGCAGAAGTGGGGTGAAGAAACAAAGGATAGATGGCTGAAGGGGGACACGAGGGAGAGGGTAGGAATGCTTATTGAAGAAATTGAAAAAGAGGAAGTGAGGGACACTATTAAGCAGTTTATATCTGAATGCTGGGAGGAGAGGAGGGAAGAGGGGGTGGGGTGCAGGGGGAATGATGGCCTTCTCTTATGAGGACCGCGACAAATCAGCGGCTGGCCAAAGAGTTATTATTATTATACAACAAGACGGGTATTAGGCCGCATAGTACTGGCGTGATACCTCCACAATCCAACATGGCGGCGCCCATAAGCAAAATGGCCGGCCAAACCGTGCATCACCCCGGAAACACGCGCTACGCACGCACAGTGGGACCACGTCGAACTGTGGCGATGACACCACAAAAGAGTCGTTTACACGGGCTACCATGACAACCAGACCCCGCCCCTTCACGTCACGTGATGATGACGATAGATCAGCACCCCCAAATGATTACCTCAGAATCTGGTCTCAAAACCCCCAATACTACTCTTGGTACTTTGTTCATTATTAGTCCCTTACGGGAACCGTAAGGGGACTGTAGGATTGCACTCCGTCCGTCTGTCCGTCTGTCTGTTTGTCCGTCCGTCTGTCCGTCCGTCTGTCCGTCTGTCTGTCTGTTTTTATGTTACCACCTCTTCCTCCAACATGATTTAAGCTACACCTTTCATATTTGATACATGGATAAATGGTTGTGAGGGGATGATGCACGCTCAAAATCTTTGTTTCAAAATCCAAGATGGCGGAATGGCGGCCTTTTTTGTTGTGTTTTTTAATCTTTCTTCTCTATTTTCATGTTACCACCCTTCCCTCCAACATGGTTCAAGCTACACTTTGCATATTTGGCACATGGATAGGGTTGGGAGGGGATGATGCACGTTCAATATTTTTTTTTTCAAAATCCAAGATGGCTGCATGGCGGCCATTTTTATTGTGTTTTTTTTTAAGCATTTTTCTCTTTTTTATGTTACCACCCCTCACTCCAACATGGTTCAAGCTACACTTTTCATATTTGGCACATGGATAGAGGGTTGTGATGGGATGATGCACGTTCAATATTTTTTTTTTCAAAATTCAAGACGGCGCCATGGCAGCCATTTTTGTGTTTTTTAAGCTTTTGTCTCTATTTTATGTTACCACCCTCCCTCCAACATGGTTCAAACCATACCTTTCATATATGGTACATGGATAAAGTGTTGTGGGGGGATTATGTACGCTCAATATTTTTTTCTTCAAAATCTAAGATCTGTCTGTCTGTCTGTTCGTCTGTCTGTCTGTCTGTTTTTATGTTACCACCTCTCCCTCCAACATGCTATAAGCTACACCTTTCATATTTGGTACATGGATAAACGGTTCTGAAGGGATGATGCACGCTTAATATTTTTTTTTTCAGAATCCAAAATGGCGGAATGGCGGCCATTTTTGCTGTGTTTTTTTTAAGCTTTTCTTTCTCTATTTTTATGTTACCACCTCTCCCTCCAACATGGTTCAAGCTACACTTCTCTCAATTCTCAATTTTTAGATTCCATTCACATTTGTAATCCTGTCTGATAACCTGTATTTTAACCAAACCACCCCGAGGTCTGACACTCCTGTTGACTGTTGTCATGAAACCCGAATTGTCCCCAAGCCGAACCGTCCCAAGGCCGAACTGTCCCCAATTATTTTACCAAAACTGCAACCCCCCCCCCCCCCCCCCCCCCAGGTCTGATACTCCTGATGACTGTGGTCATGTCTTATATGACAAAAACACCTTATGTCACAAAACCGCCGTAGGGGACTAATACCACCTCGGCGGTCAAACACTTGTTCTGTTTTAGAACACATTGAGCATATTCCCACACATTCGAACAAGGAAAACATCTAACTGTGTAGCAACCACATACCAGCCCTAAAACCAATAGTGCCTATAATTAAAATGGCCGACGGGGACGTGCGTCACATAGAAAAAATGCGCTGCGCATGTAAGGGGGGGGGGGACGGGGGGGGGGGGGGGTCATGTGTCACCATGGTAATGACTGCACTAGATGACCGCCTACATGGGCTATTGAGCCAACCCTCTCCCACCCTTTTCGGTAACTTTACTGATAATATCGGAAGAGAAGCCCCAAGTTTAGGGTCACAACCACATAGTAGATCTATAGTAGCTTTGTCACATATTACTGACACGTTTCTCGGGTATTTGCCTTCAGGCTGGTTGGTAATTATTGTAAAGTAATGGACTCAGAGAAAAAAGAAAAAAGAAAAATTGTTCCATACATTGCGACAAAAAATGAAAATGGCCGGATTTGGTAGTGAAGTTGATGAGGAAGGTGAGCTTGGCGGTAAAAGGTCTAAAGCTGGAAAATTATTTGGGAAATAAAAACGTTGCCAAAACGAGCAGAAACATTCAGATCGGGTGGCTGCATGATGGCAAAGCAGTTCGGCTCAAAACAGGCGGCGGAAGCCGTATCGTCAATGTTCTCAAGTCAGCCACTAAGAACGAGATCCTTGAGGTGGGGGAAAACACTTTTTTTTCGTAATGGTGTATCGAAGCGGGGGAAAATAGATGACTTCGTGTTTGATGTACTAGACTTTGAAGAAAATGTCATGGCCCAAGATGTGACTGTAGGTGACCTATACAAACTTTCAGCTGTTCCCCTATTGCGGTTTTACATTTCCACGAAGAAAGCCATAAATGTATCGCGAGACTCGGATGTGTCAGAATTTGACTTGGAGGCAGATACTCTAGTCTACCAGACTTATCCTTTGACGAAACTGACGATTTGCTAGACCCGAACTTTAAGCCTTCAGTGACACTCGCAAATGACGTATCAGAATCAGCAGCTTCATCAAGCTCAATATGGTGTTCAGATATCGAGTTATTGCGAAATGAGGGTGCTGAAGAAGATCCCCAACAAACATGTTCCCTTCCTCTCTGACAAGCACCCCGACTCACTCAACAGCAAGTGAATGTGCAGAACAGATTATAACGATAAATCGAATTAACGTTGTAAATGAGCTTGTTGCAGCCTTCAAGGACCCATTTGTGCTATCCAGTAACATTAAATTCCAATATAAAAACGAATTGGGAACTGACGAGAACGGGGTGTCAAGAGATGTATATGCCGGCTTTTGGGACACTTTTTTCATTCATTCAACTGACGTCGAGCCTTATCGCATACCAGCTGTGAACAATGAGTGGCAAAGAGAAGAGTGGGCTGCGGTTGGCCGAATATTAATAAAAGGTTATGAACAGCAACGATTTTTCCCTTTGAATCTTGCACCAGCGTTTTTTATTGCCTTTGTATTTGAAGAAGATCACATATCATCAGATATTCAACTCGACTAGTTCTTGAAGTATTTTGGTACGGAAGACGCGAATGTCATACCAAAAGCACTTTCCGGCTTTATGGATGAGGAAGATCGCGATATTTTTATTGATATACTCACTGGATTAGGTTGTAAAACAATCCCTACCCAAGACAATGTCAAATCCAGTGTCCTGCAACCGACACATTTGTTGTAGATTACTGGAATGGTGACAGTAGATCTCGATTGCAAACTATTTTTAAAGACGTCACCGCGATCATGGAAATGTACAACTCTTTGAAACCATCTTTCAAAAAAATAATAAAACTTTTGAAAGCAACGCTGTCAACCCAGGGCGAAGAGAAGGCCTACCAGTTTCTCACTCAATACATCAGAGCCCCAAACAGAGGATTCCTTGAGACGTTTTCTCTGTTTTGTAACGGGTGCTGACATCGTGTGCGTCAAAGAAATTAAAATTGAATTCAACGAGTTAAAAGGAGCGGGACGACGCCCAATCGCTCGCTGCTGTGGACCCGTTTTAGAGCTACCTTCAACTTATGCAGCTTACATGCATCTGCGTTGCGAACTTGACAGTTTACTTTCCAATGATATGTGCTTTACGGTGGACATCTGCTAGATTGATATCTTGTTGGAAGTGGTATAGCCTGTTGAGGTACGACACGAGGTGTTTATAAAACAGTGACTCTGATGTCATGATGATATTTTGTTAGAAGTGGTATACCCTGTCGAGGTACGACACGGGGTGTTTGTAAATAAAACTGTGACTAGAATATCATGATGTACGTTATTACAAACTCATAAAAAGTGTTATGTGTGCGGTCTGCTGATCGCAATGGTCTTTTCACTGAGGGAATGTTATTTCCTTCCTGTTTGAACATATAATTGTCAATTTATTTAATCGATGGTGATCAGACTATCACCTACATGAACTTTTTTTATTATTGACATTTCAGAAAATGAGAGACAGAGCCAGCAGGGCCCAAACACACCGTGGTTCACAGATGAGATCAGACAAGCAAAATCTCTTCGCCGCAAGCTTGAGCGTCATTGGCGAAAATCAAAACTATACCTCCACAGAGAGATGTATATATCTCAGAAAGATGGACGACACGGATATACCGATCTTGTGCAGGGGTGATAACTCGGGGTCTCCCGGAGCGGGGTCGGTCTCGAACGTCATTATGTTGTGCATGTCGATGGACTAGCCTGTCTACAGTGTTACGGTGCCAGTTCAAATGCTGGGCAACTTCTCTGTGTGTTCTGCCAGCTCTAATCATACCCAGGGCAAGGAGACGTTGATTCATTGTCAATCTTGGCATGCTAATGTGGAGTCGTTTTAACAGCAGCGCTAGTTTGAATGTGAACGATAGGAAGGCCTTACTTTAGTATTTAAGTACCCAAGGATTCACACTGCTGCATGAATTTTCAGACTCTCCACGTGCAAAACATGCCTTTTCACAAATGTGCAGCACGTCATTTAACGTTAATGCAATTTTAACGGGGAAAGCTGTTTTTGTGTTCAATATAACTTATTCATGATCAGGTTAACACTCTTTACACCTACGAAATTATTTTTTTGGAGTTTGATCAATTTCGGCAATGCCCACTTTCTTTTTTGGGCGAGTATAGCATTACTGATGGAAGAGGCCTCCTAGAAATGTTAGTACTCAGCTCGCTTGTGCCCTATAGTGTGATATACGCGGTGTCGACGGGCCCCATGTACGGATCGAGCTCCGCTCGCACCAGACATGGAGGCCGGCGGCGACTGGTATGTCTGGGTGGTTCACCGGCGGACTGTTTAGCCGATACTAAAGTCAATAATGCACAAGGACAACATACTTCGATGTGTGTATTATGGTGTGTGTGAGAGAGAGGGCGTGGCGTGGAATGTGTGTGATTGTATGATGGTGATCGTGTGTTTGGGTGTTAAGGATACGAGTGTCGAGTGTATGACCGCATTAAAATAGAGACCTATCAGTTTTGCACCTGACATCCCAGAGCTCTCGTCTTGTACCAGACTGGCGCACTATCTGAACTTTCGGGTAAGGCGATACGAATGCCTTGCCATTTTCGCGTGCAAATGTTCTGGCATAAGGCGAGAAGTCCGACTCGGGTCGATGCCACGTGGGCTTAGATATATTAGGCACACTACATGCTCAGAACACAATCAAATGCCAGTAACTGCACAGAGTTCACCCCCCTCCCTTAGATCTTCCATTATATATTGACGTCCCTTTTCCGCACACAAGTTGACCAATATTAAGAGAAGGTTGGGCGGGGCGTACACTTGTTTTAGCGATCCATTATGTGCATGTATGAGTGTCGGTGGTGAGAGCGAGGGAGATAGAGAGAGGGCGAGAGAGAGAGAGAGAGAGAGAGAGAGAGAGAGAGAGAGAGAGAGAGAGAGCTTAAATTGTTCATCTATTGTTTTTGTGGATGCATTGATACGTTCACCACCGTGGCCATGTTGCATATTAGCTTTATTGTTCTTATTTTTATGTATTTAACTGTAATCCCATTCACTTGGGCTACACAGGAGTTGAATTCAAACATGACACAAAATATACACATTTGATTTGAACTAAGGATTGAGCTTGGGAGCTGGTTATAGTGACTGGAAATGATAAATGTTATTCATTGATGTACTCCAGTTTGTTCTTAATAGGAATGTTACGCAAGTTTAAGTTTTCTTTCTGAGACATGACAGGTCGGAGGCTTAAATGCGAGTTGATTAAATTGAAGTCATCTTTTACTATTTTTGCAGATTCGACAATCGTCCCGTTGTATGCTAAAATGAAAGGAATGATGGACGTCCATTCGCCTTTTCTATCTAACTAACATGTTCAAATGCCAAATGGATCGATGGTTTGATGCACATTGATCTAGAAAATTTCTCTTTATTTTGTTTCTAAATTCATCGGTTGCTCAATTGGATGCATTTAAAAATCGTCCAAAGATTAGCAAGGAAGTTTACGATTTTATGGATACTAGGGCGTCAAAATTATGTTTTGTATCAAGTTTGTGACACGTAACAAACATGAGAAATGGATTTTGAGTTCGAACCGCATGCGGACTACTACAGCATTTACAAGTGATAAGGTGAATGCCATTGGATGGAACGGTCGCCGGACATTTCCCCATCTGACATTTCCCCATCCGGACATTACCCCATCCCATTTAGGCCGGGCATTTCCCCATCGGACACTACCCCATTCTGCTTAATAGAAAAACGGACAATTCCCCATGCGGATTTTTCACCATCCATTTCTTAATTTTTTTGTGGGTCCGTCTGTTTGAAATTTTCCTATTGATTTGTTGTGTATCATTCCTTTTTTATCAAGCTGACATGGGTAATGTTGTTTGAATTGTTCGATGAAAGTTAACAGTATTTATATATTTTTATTTGTTCTCTCTGAGAAGCTACTTTTGTTCAAAGATGTTGTCGAGTTGATTGATAAACAGTGGTGTCTTCATTAAAGGAAATGTCAATGAATACGTCACTTTTTATCACACAAGTGGATTGAACAATATGGATGTTTTCATTGCAATTTTAGTATTTGTTCTTTCTGTCAAGCCACTTTCGTTCAAAAATATTAAGTTGATTGATACACATTCGTGTCTTCATTTTGTCACTCATTCACATCTGGAAGCTGTCAGCTACATTGGACATGGGGAGTAGGTAATAAAGGCCGATTCAAGCATCAACGTACATGTACGTGTACGTGTACACGTACATCGATGTACACCTCCATAGGATTTAGTGTTAAAATCGTGTACAGGTACACGATTTGAACGTTTTTAGGGTGATGTTAGAATCGGCTTTGCCGATTCAAACATCACTGAATTGTATCCTAGAGTGAAAAAAAACGCATGAAATTTTACGTATTTGTACATGTACCGACTGATCTGAAATCGGCAAATGGGTTTCCCCCATTGGATTCAGTGTTAAATTGCGAGCAAAAAACGTGTTGTCGTTTCTAAATCATCATCTTGCTGATTCTAAATAATCCGCGTCTGTACACGATTTTAACACTGAATCCCTATGGAGGCGTACACGGAAATCCGCTTGCGGATTTTAGGTCGGAAATCGAATCGTGTACGGTACACGGAAAAGAGGTGATTGTTGAACCGGCAAACCACTTTTTGATGGTCAAAAGCTTGAAGAGCTTGAAATAAGTAATCACCCAATCATTTCACGTTCCTAACGCTAATTAACCAATCAGATTGCTTGATTCTCATAAACTTAATCATACAAAGGTATCTCCCCTCGTCGTGGGGGTGGGGGTCACGCCCGTCATAAAAAGGTGAATCGCGTTTAATAACGTGGATATAATGGCTAGAGCAATGTATACCAAAAAAACAAAACTCGAAGAGCTTGAAATAAGTAATCACCTAATCACTTCACGTTCCTAACGCTAATTAACCAATCAGATTGCTTGATTCTCATAAACTTAATGATACCAAGTTATCTCCCCTCGTCGTGGGGGTGGGGATCACGCCCATCAGAAAAAAAATCGAAAGTTTCGAGAAGGTGGTCGCGTGACCTAGCAAATTGAAGGTCTCGACGAGTGGATTAAGAAGATCGTAATTTTAACCCCCGTCGTGGGGTGGGGTCACGACCAGAGCCGAAAAAGTCTTCCTTTTTACAAATCCAGGCATGTGAGGTATTAATATGAAGGGCTCGATGAATACATTACAAAAATGACCTTTTTTTTCATTTTAAGTGGGGTGGGGGTCACGCCCATCAGAAAAATCGACGTTTCGAGAAGGTGGTCACGTGACCTATCAAATTGAAGGTCTCGACGAGTGGATTAAGAAGATCGTAATTTTAGCCCTCGTCGTGTGGTGGGGTCACGACCAGAGCCGAAAAACGTCTTCCTTTTTACAAATCCAGGCATGTGAGGTATTAATATGAAGGGCTCGATGAATACATTACAAAAATGACGTTTTTTCATTTTATGTGGGGGTGAAGGAGGGGAGGGGGTATGGGAGGGGAGGGGAGGGGGAAGGGAAGGGGTTAGGGGATGGAGGGGGTTAGGGGATGGAGGGGGCTAGGGAAGGGGGATAAGGAAGGGGAGGGGGGTAGGGAGTGGTGGTGAAAGGGGTTAGGGAGGGGAGGGGTAGGGGAGGGGAGGGGATTAGGGAAGGGGAGGTGTAGGGAAGACGGGAGGGGATTAGGGAAGGGGGAATGGGGAGGGGACGGAGAAGGGTAGGGAGGGGGAATTAGGGAAGGGGAGGGGAAGGGATTAGGGAAGGGAAGGGAGGGGGGCCGGCACTTAGAGAGATGTACAGGAAATATATATTTTTTTGTGTTGGACAATTTAGTTGAGGGTTATAATCACAGTTTTCCGTAGTAGTATTCAGAGAGAGAACTCCCGTTTCAGTATCATTAGAACATGAAGTGGAAGTATCTCAACCCGAGCGTTTTATCTCTGGTAAAATCTGTCAGAGTCTCAGAGATTAGGTCTTATTACTCTACTGTGTAAAAAAAGATAGGGATAATGTCGAGAATTTGAAATTCTAGAGGGTCCGTATCCCTACCTAATGTAGGTTATAAAATCCTTACAAAAAGCAGAATTGTCCTTACGATAGCGCGATGTGTTACAGTATATTGCTCACCTGGATCGGACCTGGAAATGATCAATGGGTTTTCGTGAGCGAAAGAGGAGAATTCGAAGTTCCTCTGGAAGGTAAAAAAAAAAAGATGAAAAAATCGTTCGATCCGTTTACCAAACACATATTAGATTTTCAAGACAGACTGGCCAAAAGCAAACGATTCTTACAACTCGAAAACGTGAGAAGCAAGAAAGATAAACTGGTTATTTTTGCTGCGCATGCGACCTTTTTATGTCATCAAAAAATCTTTAAAAAAAACATGAGATGTTGTGCTCATTTCGGTAAATCGATGACGTTTAGAATACGGCGACAATCGTAGTTAGAAAATGAGTCGTTTTCGTTCGATATATTTGATCAATTGTTTTGAACGACCCTCCAGTCAACTTTCCACCAACAACTGTATCTGATCAAGAAAAAAAAAGGGAGTCGTTACCGAGATGTATTTCACCCGTTTAGGGTTAAAAGAGAATTGTTTTGGACAAGTGGTATGTCGACGTAAAAAGCTTAATGTCTTGGCTGCTGTTGGATGACATCAAATATCGCGACAACTGATGTAATGCTTCGCTATCAAGTGGTTAGAAAAAGAGCTTTTTCTCATTTTCATTCAGCCATACGCTGACACACTGTAAACACTGCTTTTTGTTGTTGCTGTATTTATATAACGCCACCTATCTTAAAATATTTTAACTCCTGTTGTAAAAAACAAAACAAAACAACTTTTCCACACGTGCGTTTAGACTGTTTACAAATCTTTTCTAACACGTGATAAATGTTTTTTTTATTTGAATTTAGTCAAGATTATACTGATTCAGTTTGTAATGTCTTCTCGACGGGGGCATTGTTTCCTAAAAAAAAAAAATAGTTTGAATTGACACTTTTTTTCGGAAATGGTGAAATAGGCTATCCTCAATATGTAGAAACGTTAGAAGATCAACTTATAATTTTTGTATTGACAAATCTATGGTTCAGTAAACAGAGTTATTATTGAATGAAACATCTTAAGGCGTGACTTGTTAATAAGGGAGTGCATCTCTAATTTGCATAACAATCATATATATATATTTTTTGAAAACATTCTTCACGTTTTTAAATACAGATATCAAAAATGAATGATGCATCAGATTCAACTTGTTTTTTCATTTTAATATGTTCCATAACTACCTTTTCTTAATACTTTCGATTTCAAGATGGTTCCAACTCCACCGTTATAAGAAGGGAAAGATTATGATTTTCATAATATCCTTGTCGATAGCTTTAATTTGATAGGTCACACGACTATCTTCTCGAAACTTTTGATTTTCTGATCGGTGTTAACCCAGTCCCCACGGCGATGGTGGAAAATGTCATTTTTGTAATGTATTCATCAATCCCTTCATATCAGTACCTCACATGCTTGGATTTGTAAAAAGGAAGACGTTTTTCGGCTCTGGTCGTGACCCCATCCCCACATAAAATGAAAAATGTCATTTTCGTAATGTATTCATCGAACCTTCATATCAGTACCTCACATGCCTGGCTTTGTACAAAGAACGACGTTTTTCGGTTCTGGTCGTGACCCCACCCCACGACGAGGGTTCAAATTACGATCTTCTTAATCCACTCGTCGAGACCTTCAATTTGATAGGTCACGTGACCACCTTCTCGAAACTTCGATTTTTCTGATGGGCGTGACCCCCACCCCCACATAAAATGAAAAAACGTCATTTTTGTTATGTATTCATCGAGCCCTTCATATTAATACCTCACATGGCTGGATTTGTAAAAAGGAAGACGTTTTTCGGCTCTGGTCGTGACCCCCACCCCACGACGAGGATTAAAATTACGATCTTCTTAATCCACTCGTCGAGACCTTCAATTTGATAGGTCACGTGACCACCTTCTCGAAACTTCGATTTTTCTGATGGGCGTGACCCCCACCCCCACATAAAATGAAAAAACGTCATTTTTGTAATGTATTCATCGAGCCCTTCATATTAATATCTCACATGCCTGGATTTGTAAAAAGGAAGACGTTTTTCGGCTCTGGTCGTGACCCCACCCCACGACGAGGGTTAAAATTACGATCTTCTTAATCCACTCGTCGAGACCTTCAATTTGATAGGTCACGTGACCACCTTCTCGAAACTTCGATTTTTCTGATGGGCGTGACCCCACCCCCACATAAAATGAAAAAACGTCATTTTTGTAATGTATTCATCGAGCCCTTCATATTAATACCTCACATGCCTGGATTTGTAAAAAGGAAGGCGTTTTTCGGCTCTGGTCGTGACCCCACCCCACGACGGAGGTTAAAATTACGATCTTCTTAATCCACTCGTCGAGACCTTCAATTTGCTAGGTCACGTGACCACCTTCTCGAAAAGTTCGATTTTTTTTCTGATGGGCGTGACCCCCACCCCCACGACGAGGGGAGATAACTTGGTATCATTAAGTTTTTGAGAATCAAGCAATCTGATTGGTTAATTAGCGTTAGGAACGTGAAGTGATTGGGTGGTTACTTATTTCAAGCCCTTCGAGCTTTTGGTTTTTGGTATACATTGCTCTAGCCATTATATCCACGTTATTAAACGCGATTCACCTTTTTATGACGGGCGTGACCCCAACCCCCACGACGAGGGGAGATACCTTTGTATGATTAAGTTTATGAGAATCAAGCAATCTGATTGGTTAATTAGCGTTAGGAACGTGAAATGATTGGGTGATTACTTATTTCAAGCTCTTCAAGCTTTTGACCATCAAAAAGTGGTTTGCCGGTTCAACAATCACCTCTTTTCCGTGTACCGTACACGATTCGATTTCCGACCTAAAATCCGCAAGTGGATTTCCGTGTACGCCTCCATAGGGATTCAGTGTTAAAATCGTGTACAGACGCGGATTATTTAGAATCAGCGAGATGATGATTTAGAAACGACAACACGTTTTTTGCTCGCAATTTAACACTGAATCCTATGGGGGAAACCCATTTGCCGATTTCAGATCAGACGGTACATGTACAAATACGTAAAATTTCATGCGTTTTTTTTCACTCTAGGATACAATTCAGTGATGTTTGAATCGGCAAAGCCGATTCTAACATCACCCTAAAAACGTTCAAATCGTGTACCTGTACACGATTTTAACACTAAATCCTATGGAGGTGTACATCGATGTACGTGTACACGTACACGTACATGTACGTTGATGCTTGAATCGGCCTTTATTACCTACTATGGGGTAATGTCCAATGGGGAAATGTCCACCCCCGATAGATAAAGTCTGATGGGTAAATGTCCGCCCTCGATGGGGAAATGTGTTAATATCCGATGGGGAAATGTCCACCTCCGATGGGGGAAATGTCCGCCCCAGATGGGGGAATGCTGATGGGGAAATGTCCGCCCTCGATGGGGAAATGTCCGGATGGGGAATTGTCCGATGGTGAAATGTCCGGATGGGGAAATGTCCGATGGGGAAATGTCCGCGCACCGCATGGAACATAATGGAGATACTGCTGATTTGATAATAACTTGTGGTTTGTGGAGAGGGACATTCCTTTTCCTGTTGAAACATAAAACTATGCATTCTATCATCGAGCATTATGCAATTCTATAAAGTGCCACTATAATTGTGCAACAGCCCGTTGTCCTCATTTGTCTCTCGTTGGAAATCTTTAATTTCTGCAGGAGTTTCCATTTTTTTCAAAGTCTGGGATTTTGGGCTCCACAAAAATCGCATCGACAACACCACAGGTCTCAGGACGTTAAATAAGGTAGGAAAATCCTCATTTAATTTTACCTTATGACTTGAGTTGAATTAGAAAACGGATGAAATATGATTTGATGATTTCCTTAAACATATGTGGTGGATCAATAAGTAGATATGTGACAATTTGTGTGAATCGGTTGTCTAACTGGTCGGGTGCTTGGAATTATTTGCCTTTAAACATCACAAAAATCCCGAAAATAAGTGTCTGTGACTGAGGTGATCTTTTAAGTTGGTGTGAGGACCGTGATTGTTTACTTGCCTAGTGAATCACCCAAATCTTCTCCTGAAATTTTCGAGTGGATGCTTTTCACATTTGCGTAAGACAATCCCCCCCCCCCCCCCCCCCCCCCCCCCCCATCCATTCTGCTACGTAAATGTTTGCAAAACTGGGACTGAAAGTTCTGCCCATTGGACAAGCAATCAATTATCTGTAAATAAATTTTGCCATTGAGCTGAAAGTCAGTGCCGTATAAGCTCACCTCTAAAATATTCAATATTTGAGCATCTGGGGAGGTTGTATCAGGATATATTTCGAATGACGTTTTACAGATTTAGCTCCTTTACAGAGGTCAAAACTGGTATCATTTTACATTGCAGCTAAGATGCATTGAATTTAAAATAATCTTTAGACAGGAAATGTTTTAGATAGCTTTTATGTCTAATGGCTATAATGTTTAGATAATATTCTACGAGTTCCGAAATGAGTCTTAAAATCCGAGACAATATAGATCTTTCAGGTGGAATTGAGTCAACCATCCTTGATAGACTGTCCTTGTGGATCTTTCGTAGGATGTAAAATTGTCTTGCTCGAGCACGAGCTAAGAGCTTACCTTTTAAACATCTCAATTGACTTTTGTTACTCTGACCTTCGTTGGGGAGATATTTCATTTCACATTTGTCATCATTGTGGGGTCGAATAAGTGAATGTATTTTCTTATAGTGTTTGGTGTTATTGCTAGTGGCTGCCTACATGTAATTATTCCAAGACAGAACGAAAACTAACCCTCATCTATGTGCTGATCTGTTCACTAATTTCTTGTTTTTCGATTTTTCATGAGAACTTTCCGTTCACCGGCTATTCACTTATTTTTTATCAGAAGAGTGTGTTCAGGCTGAAAACACTAATTAGACAAATAGGTCTCTTTGAGTTCGGAATCCACTTCACTATCTTGAGATGACCAACAAAATGATTTTATAAAAGGGCATTTCTGACCACTGGAGCTTTTTACGCGGTCTGCTAATTTAATTAAGAACCCGTTAGTTATATGGTGGTAAATTAGCCAGGTTACCGTTTGTTTTAGCTCTCGTGGTTTGGTCACGATTAGACACTGTGCAGAAATATGTGACCTTAAACACCAATAAATAAATAAATAAATTTGCTTTGTTGTTGGTATATAAGTCAAGATGCTATCTACGAGACATTTATCTGTGGGTGTTAGGTCATCTGTGAGAGTCAGATTAACCAGATGAATTCCAAATCCGACATCTTTTAGGCAGTCCTTACCTTTTCCTTCCAAAGTTAAACCATTTTACTGCTACGCCCACTTTAGCCATATATGGAAGACCTCTATGTTCGCCTATATGTGAGAAAGTTTAATAAATTTATGACATACTTGAAATTCTATCATCTGATTAATTGTTGAAAAGGGCTTTCTGAGCCCTTTACAACAATTAATCAGATGGTAGGTTTGATCTGCGCATACCAGAACGTACAGATAATCATCATAAAATAGGCGACACTAGTCGCCTTCAGCAGCGTAAGTGTTAAATCTAAATTAATCAACCAGTGATCGTACATAATATTGGTGGAACACGTAGTCCAATAAATTAAATTGTGAACGACATCGAATGCGACATCACCATTTTTGGAATTACTAACATCTTTCACTTTTCAGGAGGGCGGAGCGGGGGGGGGGGGGGGTGGCGTTGCGGTAACCGGTTCACGTCAGATCACCGAAGTTAAGCAACGTCGAGCCCGGTTAGTCCTTGGATGGGTGACCGCCTGAGCGATCGATTCGGACTTCCGCGTTGTGTCCTTGGGCAAGGCACTTAACCCCGATTGTCCACATGGGGGCACGATCGCGCCGTGTACGAAGGCGTACATGGCACGCATGTCTTCAACCGATCTAACCCTGCCTGTGATGCAGTGCGGAGTTACGATATTGGGGAGCTGGCAGCTGCTTGTCGTTGCTCGGTGGTTCTCCCCGGGTACTCCGGCTTCCTCCACCTGTAAATCTGTCACGGTCATGATTAGCCATTGTGCATAAATTTATGACCTTAAACACCAATAAATAAATAAATAATAATAATATAATATATAATAATAAATTATTTGACTGATGTCGTTTAATGTTCTCCCTACTACTCCCTAATAGGTGTTTTGGAGAGAAGTTTTGTTCTCTAAACTAACTGATTCCATTTCTAAACTTCAATCTGATATCTCTAAGCATAATTCCTCAATTGCTTAATTGTTAAAGAATATCGTTTCGGGAGTTCCCACCGAAAATGTTTTTTTTTTTCTAGTGGATAGTGTTACAAATTCTAACCGATAATGTTACAGGTTCACAATTGAGTTTGTCATGGTAGTCAGTGGCAGTCGAAGGCGGTCCGGTGCGAAAACATTGGCGTACAAAGAAACAAATTCCACCATTCTAAGAATCGAACGACTATTTTTAAGAAGACATGGTTATAGGTTTTGTTGACTGAAGGGTAGATAAAGGTGTTATGTGCTCATTGTACTTGTATGCAGTCTTTTATCGCGACGCTAGTCGTCTTTGGGGAGGCATATGCCGACTCGTGGCGCAAGAGCGACTCGTAGCTGTACGTCCTCAAAAATGAGTCTCGTCGTGATAGAAGAATCTGCACAAGCACACCGAGGGCATAACATATATTTATTGCACATCTATTACTTTTGCTCTAGTTTCATATTTACAAATCCGTACAGAACACATGTTCAGTACGGATTTCCATGGACCAACTCTTTTTTCACCTGACGTCATGGGTCCATCAAAATAACAACTCTGCCCATTTTAGTAACCGGCCAATCGGAACGCCGTATTCTGACTTAGATCAATCCGGAAGCTGCGGTGATAAATCGAATGTCAATTATTTATTTATTTATTTATTGGTGTTTAAGGTTACATACTTATGCACAATTGCTAATCATGACCGTGACAGTTTTATCGGTGGGGGAAGCCGGAGTACCCGGAGAGAACAACCGAGTAACGACGAGCAGCTGCCAGCTCCCCAGCATCGTAACTCCGCACTGCAGCGTTAAATTGGTTGAGGACATGCGCACCACCGGCGTGCAGTACGCGGCGTCATCGTGTCCCCATGCGGACAATTGGGCTTAAGTGCCTTGCCTAAGCACACAACGCAGGAGTCTAAATCGATCGCACAGACGGTCACCCATCCGAGGACTAACCGGGCTCGACGTTGCTTAACTTCGGTGATCTGACGAGAACCCGAATGTCAATTAGACAATGTTTTTGTTCAAATCTACTACAATTGCCGAAATGAAACTTATTCTATAAATTGGGAGTAATTTTATAACTGTCGAGTTTTGACACTGAAGGGAATGTCTCTCAAATACGGCAGCTAAGGTCTTGAAAATAAGAATGAATAAGCTATTTGGACACGATTTTAATTTATATTTTCTGTTTGCGTATCGATCCGACACACCCGTTTGTCAATCGCACCTGAGGTTTGTTTTTGTTTTTGTTTTTAGCAGACGTCAGAATATTATCAATCAAATGCTACAAATAGGGCCGAATTATTAAATTAATGGATTCTATGTAAAGAGGCGTGTAATTAACATACAATGTGTGAGTAAGACACTGATGTCATCGCTGCGCCTCCAGTTGTATCCTTCCACACAGGCACTCGTGCCGTCTTAACGAAGAATTTACACATCGTGACGTTCTGTGTTCTATGATTCATTGTGATATTCTCTCCTATTCTTCGTGATGATCTTTAAGGGACGGGAAAATCAGGAAAGATTTCGTTAACACTTTCGCAACCGGAAACGACAATGGTCACCTATTTTATGATTATCTGTACGTTCTGGTATGTGCAGATCAAAACTACCATCTGATTGCTTGTTGTAAAGGGCTTTCTAACAATTAATCGGATGATAGAGTTTCAAGTATGTCATAAATTTTATTAAACTTCCTCGCATCCAGTCGCACATAGGGGTCCGCCATATACGGCTAAAGTGGACGTGGTTGTTAAAGGGTTAATTTCAAACTTCTTCCTGTCGTATTCTATCAATAACTGTTCACTGATGTCCTTCATGAGAGTTAGCATCTAAAGCAATGAAATTCTCGCACATATTTACTCTGTGAATAACTAATTTATAAGTGGGGTCGACCACGAAGATGGGTTTGTAACCCCGATGTAATTTCCTAAAATCAAAACCGGCGCAATGGAGATGTCTTTAGATTAGATTAAACATATTTTATTTGTTCTAATTAACAAAAAGGATTGGATGACAAGTGTCCAGCACTTAGTTTATATACATTCCATTGATATACATTTAACCTTATAAATTATGTTTACAAATTTTCAATAATCGTTACATAAATGTGTATTGGTGGCGAAACAAACGTAAAAATATCTTTTAAAAAAAATGTGTATGTACACAGTTAGAGAAGAAAGTTAGGTAATCAACTATGTGAGAGCCGGAACAGATATTCCCCATGCTACAACACTACCGATTTGAGTCAGTAAGCCTACTGGTCATTTTCCACACCCCACGTTTCTGACAGAACCCCATAAAACTGCAAAACAAGGACAAGCAGAACAAGCAATCGAAAAGCAGAAAACCATGTATGAAGTAAACAGACGTGAAAACTGATTTGGAAAGTCAGCAGTATGGAAATGAAATGCTAGGAGATTTTTCCGCTGTACAGATTTAGTCTTAGAATAGTTTCGTATCTTTTATAAAGTTGTATACGGTACGAAATAGGTGAAAGTTGACTGAGTCGGGTAAGTTGGGAATTCTATATAGAAGATCATTGACCGATCTTATTGTCAGGTGCGCAAGATTCCCCCACAGGAGTAGTCTTTCGTCTATATGGTTACTGCAGTCAAAGAAGTAATGATTAACATCTTCAGTCCCGTAGTCACATGCACAGTTTGGTGTGTCACAAATATAGATGGAGAACTTATTAAAAATTAGGTCTCTGGAGGAACTCTGCAGTTTGCAATGTATTACATTAGTTGCCCTATCCCCAGTGTTGAAGTATTTAGGTGGCCTACACACGCCTCTATTGAAATGTTTAATAAAATTATTCAGAGAACTCGACTGTCTGACTTCCAGAGGCAAAGATTTTCATTCCGAAATACACGAGGGGATAAATCATCGCTCGAATACTTTCACATGTACAAGTGGTAGATGGAAGTTGGAGTGGGATTTTGTGCCATACGGGGAGATGTCCTCAAATGTTCGGGGTAATAGGTCAGAGAGATAGGCGGGGCCTGATTGTTTACAATTTTGAAAAACGTAATCATTTTGTGAAGATGACGTCTTTGTTCAAAGGTTTTCCATCCCAATTCTGCGAGTAAAATAGCTGTAGGGGTAGACTTTGTTAAACCGGATATTATTCTAGCTGCATCGACTTGGATTCTATCCAATTTGGAAAGTAGGCAGTCCGGCGCGCCGGCCGACACCACATCTGCATATTCTATGACGGGGAGTATGAATGACTTGTATAAAGTTGTCAGACTTTTCCTACTAAGGATATACTTACGTTTTCTCAGCTGAGACAAATTCGAATTAGCCTTTTTACACAATTTGTTAATTTGGGTATGCCAATTTAAGTCCACCTGTAAGGACAGACCGAGGTGAATGTGTCACTTTGTGAGTTCAACTGGTGTCTCACCAAACATTACAGCAGTATTTAGGTTAACAGTTTTCTTGGTGAATAAAATGACCTCTGTTTTTGAGGGGTTAAACGTAACTTGCCAAATGTTTGCCCATTCTGAAATGACCTCAAGGTCTTCATTACCCTTCATAGCAACGTCATCTAGTTCGTATCCACTTTCTGTTACACTAGTATCATCTGCAAATAATCTAAACACGTCTGGAGAGTCTAAATGTTCAGAGATATCAGTTATGTATATAAAAAAAATGAAGGGTCCTACGACAGATCCTCGGGGAACATCATAATTTACAGGCAGGTACACGAAGAAAACTGAGTTAACATTTACCCTTTGTTTACGATCCGTAGCTGCTGATCCACTCGATTAGTGGTCCAAATATACCATTTTGCCTCAGTTTGTGGATTAGACCCTTGTACCAAACTCCACCAAACGCTTTTGATATGTCACAAAATACTCCAAGAGAAAACAGGTTACTGTCAAAGGCTAAACAAAGATTGTGATATATTTCAGTTAGCTGATAAACTGTGCTATGTTGTGGCAGGAGCCCTGACTGATATTTAGAAAAATAAATTATTAACACAGCAGTGTTTGTACAGTTGGTTAGAGACAATCCTCTCCATAACTTTACTTTACTTGCACAGGTAAGAAGAGAAACAGGTCTGTAATTATTGGGATCGTGCGCATCCTTTTTTTTAAAAATAAGCACGACTGTTGCCATCTTCCATTCTGATGGGTAGACACCTGAGGAGACGGAGAGCCGAAAAAATTGAACCAATGGCTTGCATATTGTGGTTTGGATTCTTTGAGCAGATGTTTACTAATGCCGTCGTGACCAGGTGCCTTGTTGGTACCTAAATTCCCTAGGAATTACTTCATCCTCAGAGAAGTTAATCTCAGAAAGACTCTCAGAAAACTTTGGTTTAAAACAGGTAAAGTATGTCTGTCACCATTCATCTTACTATTTGATAAAAAGGTTATGTTAAGCAAGTTAGCCTTGTCTTTGTCATCGGTTACCATAGTTGTATTTCAGGCATCGTCTTTGTTGTTAAAAAAGGGACAGTCGGCTTTCTCTCAAAATTCTTCAGTAACTGTTTAACGGTGTGCCAGAAGACTTTGGGTTTTCTACTCGCTCCCATTAATTAATTATCCATTAATTGGGAGTTTTGATTTTGCAAAACGTTTTTCCTATAACGATCTCTCCGACGAATTTCACGGCGAAAGGCCGAGTCGAACCAGGGTTTATTAGAAGGACGGATGACGACCCTATGAAACGGAATACATTCCCTGGCAATATCCAAAAATTTGGTTACAAATTTATGACATGACGTATCAAGCGAGGTAATATCTGAAATGAAAGACCAATCTGTTTCGGAGATCAAGTTATTCATTTTGGGGAAGTCAGCGCTGTTGTAGTTCCAAATATGTCGGATTTGTGTTTCGTGTTGTGTGGTTCCATTCTAATTAACTGCCGATACAGCCTTATGGTCAGAGACACCAAGTTCGTGTATTTCTGAGTCCAAGGCTGCTACGGTGTCACTAACTATTATTGGGTCTAATAAGGTGCTTGATGTTGGCATTATACGGGTTGGTTGTTTGATGATGTTATTTAGGTTGTAACGGTTTATGATATCGTTTAAGCGACTAGACGGGTTGAGAAGATCACAGTTCAAATCTCCAGTAATTATCGGGGATGGATTTATGATAAATGAGTCTTCGATGGCAGGTTCCAGCCTCTCCCAGCAGTTGCTGGAACACAATTGAACCGATCGATATGCTAAACAAAGCAGGAATTTACGTTTTGAGGTAATCTCAAACCATAAAACAGACTGATCAAATTCTAGTTCCGGTAAACGCTTGGCATATATATCTCTTGAGAAATAAACCGCGATGCCGCCACCGTACTGATTCATGTCCTTTCTAACGGGTGGGAGGTGACCAGGGATCTTATCTAAATTAAAACTAGAATCAAGGTGTGTTTTGGAGAAGCAGATTATATCAAAGTCATCATTATCATCTGCAATATTATCAAGCTTGTTTCGGATGCTTCTTAGGTTGTAATTAAGTATAGAAATGCTAGTTACGTCAGCTGTCCCAGTTCGTTGTGTTCCTGGATTAACTTCTATGTCCCCGGACATAAGAATAATACCTAAAATGACACACATAGCCAATGAGAAGCGGATTTTTACAGTGCGAATTGTCACGAAATTTTGAATTCTAATGGGTTGCTTCATCCTATTATACCTATTTGCTATGAAGTTATAATGTAGTCCGACTGCCGTCCTGTGTTGCTCTGAGCTAGTACCCATGTTTAGGATTGAGTAGCAGTGGTGAAGGGGCCGTCATAACACCGTTCGGTTAGTATATTGGGTACATGATATCTGTGTGGCAGCGAGAATGTGTAGCATGGTCTTTGGCTAATAACAAAAATAACAGAACCTACAACATAACAAATATATACAGTATAGATTAGGATGAAATGTGCTATTTTCATGTTCGGCAGGATAGGGAATGGTGTCATCGGCTTCATATTCAGACTGGCTGGAATATCTCATTAACCCTTGTCAGTGGCGTTTTACAGAGAACGATACCACTTAACTTTCCCAAGCTTTCCATATAGTACCTACCGGGCACTGTCCAATAAATTTGAACAGATTGATTTCTGCACAGTTTGACATTATAGCCTTATACAGCTCAGACTACTGTAACATTGCTGTTGTAGAGTACAGTTGACACTATCCAACAAATTGGAACAAAATGACTTGTGCAGAATTTCGGCTTAATTAGACAGACACATGTACTTTACTAATTTAACATCAATGATTTTTGCACTACGGGACGCTATTTGACTTTTAGAGCTCGCTACTGCAACATTACTATTGTAGCATAGAGTAAATATGTGATAGTGTCCAGTAGGTTGAAGCAACCCGATCTGCACAACATTGGGCATTATCAAATTTATACAGTCCACACATTACTGTGGTAGTATACAGTACGTACTCGATACTGTCCAAGAAACTGAACCCAACTGATTTTCCACAATTGGCCATTATCACGATTATACAGTACGTCACTGCAACATTACTGTTGAACAATGCACTACCTACCAGGCACTGTCCAATAAATTGGAACAAAACAAAACTTATGTGTGTACAAACTGGCATTAATAGGCTTGTACAGCTCACGTTACTTTAACATTATTGTTGTAGCATACAAAATCTACCTGACGCTGTACAGTAAATTAAAACAGATTGCCTCCTTCACGATTGGACAACATGAGGCTTGTACAGTTAACTGCTGCAAAAATACTTTTAAAGCACACAGTACGCACCAAGCACTATCCAATAAACCGGGAAGATTGGTTTGTGTACAGTTAGGCATTAATAGCTTTCTACAGCTCACACTTCTTTAACATGCTGTTGTAGTGACAGAACCTACTTGACACTACCCAATACATTACAACACATTGATTTCTCCACGATAGGACAATACTAGGATTACACAGTTACTACTGCAGCGTAACAGTTGAAACATACAGTATCCACCAAGCACTGTCCAAAAAATTGGTGCATACATTTTTTTTTACAATTGGCATTAATAGACTTTTACAGGTCACACTACTATTGTTGCAAACACTGCCTACTAAAGACTGTCCAATAAATTGAAACAGAATAATTCTGCACAATTGAATGACATTAGGCCTGTACAGTTCACACTACTGTAGCATACAGACCACTCTGGTGCAATCCTTTGTAGGGAATGTCCACCAAACTGAAACAAGATGACGTATGCAGAGTTTTAGTTTATTGCCCAAACCTGAGTCGTTTTCAACAAAATAATTTCGTGCAGTTGAACGATATTAGGCTTGTAAGGTTCACATGGAGATATGTTTGCGGTATAGTATTACTCGAGGCGTGATTGTTACCAAAATCTCAGGGCGGAGCCTTGTAACTGTATTCTCGTCATATCTCAGTGTTTGAGGTGTGATCTTCGCAAATATTTTCAACCTATATTTGGTTTTATGGGTGCTAAGACACATGCTCTAAACCGTCTGGGTAAAGCATAATTTAAAGCTCAGCTTTATTAAGTCGCCTTTTACGCTATGGTGGTATACCACAGTCTCTGTGGACTGTCCACAATCCACGCGTTGGCAGTGGTGTCCACGCATGCGCTTACCAGGTAACAGAAACCATCATCAGCACAGTTTTAATTAATGAAGCACCGGATTGCACCCGGCGCTTCATTATTTAATTTTTTGATGATTATTCCAAAAATTAGTGTTTGAAATCTAATATTATCGCCTCCGTGGAAATATTGCCCACTCATGGAAAGTGGCCAGTCAACGACGGCCACATCGTATATATGGTTGGACAGATGGAGTAGAACTGTTGGATATTGTTTTGAAAGATTATTGCGGAAACATGTGCAGTTCTTGAGGCAGAGGTGTCACAAAATGTGTGGGGTACCACCTGGCGGTATTGAAGTAGAATATTCGACTGTTTTATCAAAAAGTCTCTTGATTTTATCTTATGTATCATAACAGGAGCAGGAATTTAACGGCTCTGTGGCTCCCGGTTCTGAAAGTCAATACCAGGGAAATTCATAGACCATATTATCAACGATTGCATATTATAGTTTATGAGATTACAGCGAATATCAATTTCTTCCAAGACCAGCATCGCCGTTGGAGCTGCGGTTTAACCTACTGAACGGGAATTTCCCGGTTACCGGTTCTGAAAACCAGTGCTACTGCCTTGGAAATTCATAGTCTACAGTCAGGAATTAAAGGTTGCGGAACGCAACCGGGTATCGGGATTGATAATCACAAAGGAGAACCGGAAAACTCCCGGTATCATGTCTGACTTTCAAAATTGAGAACCAGAAAATCCCCGTTTCCGGGATCAAACCCTAATTTTATCTTCGTAGAATGAATTTTCAGTTTCAGCTTTTGTGACCGTTGGCCGCCTTTAATTACATAACGTTAACCCTTTACCCAACGAATCGCCCGCATCCGCCCGCGTAATATGCAATTTCATTAGCTGAAAAAAATAATATTTTTCGAAAAATTTCAACAAAACCATATCATGTGACCCCTCTTTGGAACGAGCTCGCCGAGCTCGTTCCAAAGAGGGGTCACATGATATGGTTTTGTTGAAATTTTTTGAAAAAATTTCAAAAATGGTATTTAAAATAATAAAATTTGAAATCGTCTGTGTTGGGTAAAGGGTTAAATAATTTTCAACATTCCAAATGAAGACATTATTTCAACTTTCGATACATCTGCCTGCAAAGTATTATATCGGTATCATTTTGCCGTCTCAGAGGTTGTGATGTCACAAAATGTAGGTTTTTTACGAAAATGAACAGAGATATCACTTGTCTTAATCTTTATACGGTGAAGTTTAATTGTTGACTGAGACATGAATCAGTTTCCACGTGCACGCGGGGTCAGTTCCGTAGAGTTTGTAACAAAACGAAACTAATCAAAAGTATTATGTAATAAAACTGTTCAAAATCGATATGAGGCGGCATTGTTTTGAGACGTTAGGAGCTACTGGAATAACAAAAGTAGCAGTTTTTGTGTCGAAATGTCAAAAATGGCCAAAATTCTGAAGGTCACGTAAAAACGCCAAAAATGACGATAAATCGAAAAACAAACAGAAATTGGCTATCTCCATATTTTTTGAGTTCTGCAACATACTAAAATCCACGCATTTTCAAGTTCAACCCCATGACGCGCTAGGGCGTCACCTGAGAGTTCGACCATAAGGGTCGAGCATTTCCAAGGTCGGCCCCACATTTTTAGATATGGAGATTTGTGAAGATTAATCTAGAAAGGCTGAGGCCCCAAACGAGGAGGAAAGTAAAATATCAAATAAAAACTTAAAATTCGCATAGCTGACATCGGGGTCAAAGTTTGAAAAGTTGTAAAAAAGTACTTAAAACTATGGTCATTATCTACAAGTAAGCCAAATGTTATGAGTGTGGATGAAGGGAAAGGATCTTAAATTTACATCAGAAAAAAGATAAAAAAGGTTAACAATCCCAATAAGTCTTTGTTGAGCGACTTAATAATAACTAGAAGACCTAACCAAATACCAGGGAAGGGAAATACCGCCACACAGAAAAAGAAAACCTGATAGTTGTTAGCAAACTTCACATTTGTCACCTAAAGCTTCATAATTTCTTTCACGTAAATAATAATTATTGTTTGTTTGTCACAGACAAACAATAGAGCCATTTACACACGATTCGAAATTGAATTTTGAACATAAGAATCAATGCGCTATTTTCGTTTAAAACCCCACTGCCAATAACTCCTGTTGTTTCTTTCACATTAGATGTTATCGGAAAGATTCACCAAGACCAATAATTAGCGTGCATTATTTTTAACTGGTTGAGGACGAGATTATTTTTGGTGGTAAGAATTCGTTATTTAAATTTGTTTTGTTACATGTTATTGGAGAGTGCCAACGGGCACTTTCCAATAATTTGTAATAAAACATTTTTTTTATTTTATATAGATTTTTATTTACAGACATTGGTACATCATTCGGTACATATTATAAAGTAAAAACAATCAAACATATTCTTCAGTTATCAAGTTTTTCTTATGATACAGAGCGAGAAAGAGAGAGAGGGGGAAAGAGAGAGAGAGAGAGAGTGAGAGAGAGAGAGAGAGAGAGAGAGAGAGAGAGAGAGAGAGAGAGAGAGAGAGAGAGAGAGAGAGAGAGAGAGAGAGAGAGAGAGAACTGCCTGCTGTGCTGTTCATTCAGGCTTGCAATAACAGTTACATCATCACATAGGTAACACTGTGTAGACTGCCACGTGGACCCGACAATTGACACGCTACACAGATTTGATCCCAAGTGACCAGAGAAGTGTAAACATTATATGGCTGCTGTAATAGCGTGGATGTATTGCACTTGGGTAAGTAATTAAGAAGATGTCTCAGGTTCTGAAGTTGGCCCCTCCCATCTTGACCAGCGCTTCTGAAAGCGACATTCGGTAATATGGCGCTCTTTCAATGTAATAATATCGTCGAAGTTCATGTTTTATCTGTGATAACGTTTGGTAATGATTAGTGAATTTTGTTTTATAAATGCTAAATTTAACGAATATGAAAAGGAACTGATGCAGTTCTTCAACATGACCTGCAACTGGAGTTGCAAATAATGCGGAGGTAATAAAACAATTTTATATAATCACAATAATATTTGCATTTGTCTGAATATAATTACATTGTTAATGTAGTTATACGTTTTGGGTCCAAATTTCCCATTGGTCAGCTGGATGAAAACGTCATGACCAAATATAATTCATTTTTCAATGACTACATTTGGTCGAACTTTGACCCGCATTTACTGTAGAGCGCAGTTGACAGAATGTAATTCGGGCGGTGTTTGGGCGGGTTTTTAACTTTTAGCGCCTCTCGCAGTGATCAGCTCCGCTGCTGCTTCTTTGGTGACATTTCCCGACTGTGGCATAAAGCCCGTTACTAAAATACTCGGTTCCGTTTCTAAAGTTGTGAAAATTAAAAATTAAAGTTATGCCCTTTGTATTTTGTGTGAGGGTGGTTTTTCGCCTCGTTCGTTCGTACATGTTTTATTCCGTCTTTCTGCTTTGTTGTTTGGTAAAAAGTAGTTCAAACAGTTACGGAATGCAATTATAAGAATTGAATGCAATTTTTATAATCTTTATTGGAGTATGAACGTGTGGGAATGGGTACAAATTATGTATGAATCCCGTCATAAGTGAAAACATGAGCAAGGAAAATTTTATCTTTTGCTCTGGTACCCCCATTTTTGGAAAGCTCTGATGGAGGCGTCTGGTACTCAACCAGTTAATAATTCTACGAATTTCTCTGGAAGAATACACAGACATTCTTAAAAATATCACAGTTATTGTTTTGATACATATATTTTTTGGCATGTCAACAATTTTAACGTGATCTGATCGAGTTTTTAGCTCGATTTTATACTGAAACACCCGTTCTGTTCAGATGTGTTGTCCCGAACGATAACCCACCAATCAAGCTGTTCACAAACTGTTCACACTTTTAATTTTAATTCTTACAATAGGCCGTTTTTGTTTTCCGGTTCGGTTTCGGTTTTTGCAGCAAACCGGAAAAGCCAACTACAAAACCCAGCAAAAATCGACCGAACGGTGTGTCTGCACTGCTGATCAAACTATCGTACGTGCAGGGAACTAGACTTTTGACCCCTACGGACTCTCGTCAAATAGTCTATCCGGCATCGGCGCGAATACGTGGTGTTCTCTTGTTAGATTTTCTCCCTTATTGACGAGTCAATAAGGGGAAAAATGTGGCAATGAAAAATCAACATAGATTAGACAAACTGTATTCATTTGGTACCCTAATGTCTGACGCAGTGGGTTCAACACTGGTCCCCTAACAATGATCAAAGGGAAGTTATGCTGAACCCAGTGGAAATACTTACAGAAAGGGTTTTTTGTGTAGTGAGCGGTGTCACACAAACTATTGGGGATTTTCCCAAGTTGAGGAACCCGAAGTGTGTTTTACTATATTCTCTTAACCCTTTACCTAACATGAAAAGCAGACGACACTTGCAAAAAAAAATATTCTTGAATAACTAATTTTTTTCATTTTTTGTCTCAAAACATAGGTTATGACCCCTCATTGGAACGAGCTCGACGAGCTCGTTCCAATGAGGGGTCATAACCTATGTTTTTGAGACAAAAAATGAAAAAAATAATGAAAATTAATTGGCGATTTTTGAGAATAGCGCTGGCCCTTTTTGGCCGTTACGTTGGGTAAAGGGTTAACACACAGAAAAACTGAACCGAATCGGAGGTTTTTCCTGAGACTTAACCGATACCGAAACCTGTCTGAAACATCAAAACCTCCCAGCTCTAAACACGCTTTTATCATTTTAAATGGCGATTTAATGTAAAGTTGGACTTATTGGGTTCTAAATCGGACATTATATACGGGCCCGGATATTCGTCCTTGGTCATTACCTGGCCGAAACACATGGGCCTCATGAATTATCCCTTACCGAATTCGTTGATATGGCTGGGAGTATTTTCTCTCTTCCTATTAAACTATTAGAGAATACATATTGGAGGATACCTATTGGTGGATACCCCATAGAGGATACATTTCGGAGGATAGTTGTTGCCGAAATCTGTGTTCCTGCATCCGGGTTACTTCACTCTAATGAAGTACCCGGATGTAGGGATACAGATTTCTATGACAACTGTCCTCCAAAATGTATCCATCACAAGGTATCTTGCAATAGGTATCCATCAAAAGGTATGTCCCAGCAGTACATCACCATGTCAAAGGTATCCTATAATACCCAGTGAGCATAAGCGGCGTAAGAGAAGTCACCCGGTCGAGTAATTGCTCAATAGATCTTTTGTTCTATGAGATTCGAGCCATGCATGTTCCAATCAATTCTCATCAGCTCATTTGATAAATCATGATCCGTGTTTCTTCGCACCCCGCTAACAGAATTCCTTTTAGAACATAGAACCCCTTTTTCTGAAATGAGTCGAATAGCTACAAGAGCATTTGCCCATTGAACCATTACTTTCGTGGCTCTTTAGCTCATTCGAAGAAACCATCATCCACGTTTTTCGACATCCCTCTCACAGAATCCCTTTCGGCTATAGAATCCCGTTTGTCCGAAATGAGACGAAGAGTCTCAAGAGCATTTGCTCATGGAGCAATTACTCCCGCTCCTCTTTTGCTCGTTCGACTGGTTGGAAACCACACGTATCACCAAAGGAGATAACTACGTGGGGACCCATAATGGGTTTGAGGGAATGGCGTAATCTGATTGGTCAGTTAGTTACTGCAAAGTGAACTGAGTGAAAGATCTGGATAAACGAAACATGACTTATGCTGTTCCAAACAAGAACAGGAGTACTCAGAATACGGTTAGAATCAGCAAGAACAGATCAGTGAAGTTAAATATTACAACAATAAGCTAAACCTGTTCAATGTGAAAGTCTTGTCTACTCTACTGGTATATACTCCAGAACATAAACGAACAGGTAGACAGAACAATAGTATAGATACATAGACTGCGAAGGAATAAGAAATGGTAAAATAGTTGTCGAGTTGGTTATGGTAGTTCAAGGAAATAACCGAGGATGTGGGGTAAATCCGATCTAGTAAACTTACTCTAGTTCAACCAAATAGATGTTATAGCACTAGGTGCTGGTCTTATGAGTATGACACTGGGAATCCGTGTCCGTTCTGGTGATTTGGAGGAATTGTAGGGTCTATTTAGGTAATTAGCTTACTCATGTTCAATCTAACATACCCCATACAGTATTTAAGGCATTATAGCACCATACGCTATACTTATGGGAGGAGTTTCCAGGACACAGAACAAAATAAACAGGTACAACAGAGGATTCTGTGGAAAACCGAACCCTTTTCGGTGTTTTTGTGGTGATTTGGGGGCTGGTGGGGACTAGTGTGGACTGGTGGGGACGTTGGCGTGGTAGTATACTCCTGGAGGCTAATTGTCGTCAAAGTCTATGGTTTCTACATCAGGGTATCCAAATCTCCTACTACTTCCTTTCCATGGTCCCCTGCGGGGTTCCCATAAGATCCGGCCAATGGGACACGATCCATAGCTCTACTACTATTTCCCATCCTCGGACCCCTTGGGATCCCCCATGGGATCCTGCCAATGGGGCCCGATCTATCCCCCTCCTACTACTTCCCTTCATCGGTCCTCAGCGGAATCTCCCATGAGATCCGCTCTATGGGACCCGATCCACCCCTCTCCTACTACTGTGAAGACAGATTTATCCTGTAATTCTTAACTGTAGTGCTAATAACTTGACTAACTAGCATTTTCAAACACTCAAAACACAACTCGTTTCGTTCGAAACTGTATGGGGCTACCTCCGACATTCCGAATCACAATAAACAAATTGAGCGGATTTGTTCAACATACCGAAAGGACTATGCACTTTGAGTGGGTGTTGTTTCAACTTGAATGCTCACAGTGCTTTGGATACAGAAACATAAAAGCAACATGGTTTCAAAATAAAATATTTACATTTTTGTGAGGGCATTTTTTCTCCTTTCGAATATAGACACACATAATTTTATACAGTCTCTCGAAAACGTTTTCCAAAGTTTGTAATCTTCTGTAAGTACTTACGTAAACAGATCGTAACTAATTACGCGCTTGTATGTCGCAGTTTCAGGATACTGATTGTGCACACCGGCTCAATGATACACGGCGTATTGGGGGAATTAATTTATTGGGGTTTAACGACACTTTCGATAGCCATGGTCGAGAAGTTTTACGGGTGGAGGAAGCCGGAGTACCCGGATAGAACCACAGAGCAACGGCGAGCAACTGTCAGACCCCCAAACGTACTAACTCCACACAAGCAGGGTTAGCATTGGTTGAAGACAAGTGCACAATCCACATGCATTATGCCTTAGTACACAACGTCATCGTGCCCCAACGTGAACAGTTGGGATTAAGTATCTTGCCCAGGGACACAACGCGGTTGCCGCAGGTGGGATTCGAACAGAGGGCCTTTCAGCTTGTAACCTGCATCTCTACCTACTGAGCCACCGCACTCAGCTAATTCAAAAGATTACGTTTCTATTCGATGTCTCCAATTTTCGAACGCAGCAATCGATAACGAAATGGAAACCCAACCTTCAAGCTGCATGATGATTAACCCTTTACCCAACGAATCGACCGCATCTGCCCACGTAATATGTAAATTCAGCAGTTGAACAAATAATTTTTTTTCAAACATTTTCAGAAAAATCTTACCATGTGACCCCTCATTGGAACGAACTCGTCGAGCTCGTTCCAATGAGGCGTCATATGATAACGTATTGTTGATTTGGTTTTGAAAAAACTGAAAAAAACAATATTTGAAATAATAAATTTTGATATGGCCCGTAGCTTGTAGCCTGCATCCCAACCTACTATGCCACCGCGCTCCCGTTGGGGGAAGTACTGACTCAATATCCATATATACTTAATGCTAGGAGGAGCTGGGAGATTTTTCGGTTTGCCTGTTCGGTTTCAATTTTGGCGGCAAACGTGAAAACTGAACCGCAGGATCCAGCAAAAACCGACGAAACGATTTAACTATGTTTGGGCATAAACTGATCAAACTATCTTTCTGGCGAGATGGGAGGAGGGCGGTGGTGGGTATAATAATGGCCCCATATGGACTCTCGTCACTTAGTCTAGCGGGCAGAGGGGTTAACACGTGTTTTCTTCGTCACATGTTCTCACTTATTGACTCGCCTATCGGACGAATCAACGAGGGAGAAAACGTGACACCGTGAACACACCATAGAATAGAGAACTTTAATCATTTGTTACCATAATTAATGTTTTTTCTGACTGAGTAGGCTTAGCAACAGATTCCCTAGAACTCCTAAAATGATCAAAGCGAATTTAGGCTGCATGGATATACTTACAGATCTGGCTTGCTGTGATGTCGTATAAATTATTGCGTTTTTATCCAAGTTTCGGATCCTGAAGTTTTAGTAGTATAGGTCAAACGTTTCATCCGCTATAAGGGGGACCCCGGAAGTGACGCCACGTCAGGTGACTCAGTGGCGCCATGTTTGACTGACATGGTAGCCGACATGAGCGGGCATATTGTGAAGTATTTACCATAGTGGTACGTGGTGTCAGTGCGCATGCGCAGTGCGTGTTGTTAGGGTGATACGTGTTTCCGTCGTCAATTCTGTATATTGAAGTACGCTTTCTTGGTTCTATGGTAACACGTGGTTGCTATGTGATCTAAAACCTTCTCATAGGACAGTGGTATGTTCGGTGGGTGGGTTTGAGTAAATGGGAGTAAATTTAATTACCACAAACAGCTCGACAGTCCTTCCAAATGACCAAAATTAACCTAAAACTAAGGGAAACCGACTTTATTTGGTACGGATTCCTCACTTTACTAGTTCTGGTTCTTTCAGAATCATCGTTTTTGTATATATCCTGGTCTTACTATAGCTTATTTTCTCCATTCTGGAACCTATTCTACCTATGTTATGAGTTCTATCTGCTTTAGACTAAGTATTCTGACTTTCCTATATGTGTTAATGTGCTAGGGCACAATGTGCACACATTACATGCTTGATGCGCCGATATGTGCTTTTGCACAATGTGCGCACATCACATAGGCACATGCTTGATGCGCCGATATGTGCTTTTGCAAAATGTGCGCACATCACATAGGCACATACGGGTATTTGAGGATACCTACGGCATGGGGATGCATTATTTGAGGATACCTTTTTAGGACACTAATTGAGGGTACCTTTTTCAGAATACCTTTTGTAGGATATCCTTTGCATCATATCAATCTCATGAGTGTTATGGTTCTAGTACATGTTTGGCCCGGCCTTCTAGGCCACCACAACACCTTCATAGCTCCAAGGCCCACATTTGTACATAGTCACCGCCAACTATCGTGTGATCTAATACTGTTGTATTCACTTTTAGTATGGTGTTCTACCATCCTCGCCTCCAGTGGTACTACTGCCATAGACTTGTAGCACTACTACAAGCTCAGTAGCCACCACAATTCTGTCTTGACACCTACCATCGGTCAGGCCTTTAACAGGCGCAATCAGATCAACCCATTCATCTAAGCTTGTATTAGTCTATACAATGCCTAGACCTCGTGCAAACTAGGGGTAAAAGAAACTGTATGTTGATCGTGCTGGGATGTGCTTATGTGTTTGTACATATTGTATAGTTAGGGTATTCAGATTCCCGTAAGTGCCTATGTGATGTGCACACATTATGCATTAGTACACAATCATATATCGGCACATCCAAGATGTGCCTATGTGCTACCTGTAATGTGTAACACATTGTGGCATAACGTGCACTAGCACCCAAGCATATTCCATCAACTACCAGGCCCACGCTCTGTGGAATTCCTTTCCGACTATAATTCTAGAATCCCCTTTTCACGGTATTTGCCTATATGCCAGTGCACGGTGTGTCACATTGTGAAATAGCACACACACGCATATCGGCACATCCAAGATGTGCCTATGTGCTACATGTAATGTATACACATTGTGACACATTACGTACTAACACATAAGCACATCTCGATACGATCAATATACAGTTTCTTATATCCCAAGCTTGCACGAGGTCTAGGCAGTGTACAGACTGATACAAGCTTAGATGAATGGGGTGATCTGATTTCACCTGTTAAAGACCTGACGGAGGGCAGGTGTCAAGACAGAAGCGGGTGCAGCCTTTAGTAGTGCTACGAGTCAATAGTAATAGTACAAGGTAGTTATGGCACCAGACTGCAAGGTTTGTAGAACGCCATACTAAAGGTGAATACAACAATATTGGATCACACGACAGATGGCGGTGACTATGGACAAGTGGTAGCCTTGGTCTTGGATGGTCTAGAAGGCCGCGCCAAACAGGAACTAGAGCCATAACTATCTTCCGATATCCTGCAAAGGGTATCCTTTAAAAAGTATTCTCTAAAAGGTATCCTCAGCAGGTATCCTCAAATCATACATCCCATGTCATAGGTATCCACAAATACCCGTATGTGCCCATGTGATGTGCGCACATTGTACATAAATACACAAGAATCTAGGGAAGTCAGAATACTTAGTCTAAAGCAGATAGAACTAATATAGGTGAAATAGGTTCAGGAATGGAGAGAATAAGCTATATAGTAATACCACGATAGACAGAAAAAAAACTAGTAAAGTGGGAAAATCCGAAACAAATAAAGTCCGTTTCGGTAATTTTATGTTAATTTTGGTCATTTGGAAGGATTGTCGGGTTGTTTGTTGCAATTAGAATTACTCCTATTCACTCGAACACACCCTCCGAACATACCATTGTCCTATGAGAATGTTTTGGGTCACATAGCAACCACATAGGAACCACGTGCTACCAAGATGGCGGCTCCCAATATACAAAACGGACGACAGAGACAGGTATCACCCTAACAACATGCGCACTAACACAACGTATCACTATGGTAATTACGTTACAACATGGCCGCTCAGGTGGCTTCAGTGTCAACCAAACATAATGTCACTGGATCACATAACATGACGTCACTTCCCGGTTCCCTTGCGGGATCCCCTTGATGGTGTTTTTTACTATATGTTTGTAACGCATAGAAAGGATGAACCAAAACCGAGTTTTTTTTCCGGAAACCAAACCGAAACCGAAATCAAAACTGACCACTTCTACTTATTGCAGATAAAAACATAAATTGATTTCATTTCAAGTAACTTTAACGAACTATTTATTCATCGCAGAGCAGATTGAATGTCGAACCATTAGAAAGAAGAGTGATGGAATATGTTTTAGGTAAACAGAAAATGAGCAAGCAGCTATCTCTCTTAAACTATACTGCAAAAAATATAGGTTCTCTTTAGAACCAAAACTGGTTCTAATCTTGTCCCTGAGATAGAACCAGTTCTGTTTAAACAGTATTTATTTCAAATCAAATAGATTTACCAAGATCAGCAGTCAATTTTAACAGAATATTACATGAACTGAAGTAGATTCAGCAGTAAACATGGAGGGTATTCAACGCAGTCGCCAAACATTTTGAAACAAAGGAGATATGAACAGTTGGCATATCGAACCAGTTTGTTCTGAAGAGAACCAAAATTGGTTCGATATGCCAACTGTTCATATCTCCTTTGCTGAATAATGATTTGAGACAACCTCGTATAAGCTCTAAACTTACGGCTGAAAACCCCTCAATTTATGTTCAATTCTGTTAATATTTAATGTTAATCTTTATAAATTTATTTGATTTGAAATAAATACTGTTTAAACAAAACTGGTTCCATCTCAGGGACAAGATTAGAACCAGTTTTGATTCTAAAGAGAACCTATATTTTTTGCAGTGTATGTATATTTATCTATCTTACCTCCTACAAGTATCTGAGAAATTTCATTAGTTTGAATACGTCAACGACAAATCAGTCTTTCTACCTCTGACAAGTCAAGAGTAATGCTCCTTTTGTTCGTTGACTTTCAGAGGCGATATGCCAACAACTTTTGTTTTCAGTGGTTTGGTCAGCTCGTTTGAACTTTCCCGCAAATCCAGAGATTATTGCTTATAGACTATCTACATGCGATTAATACACAGCTACGGCCTCGTCCAATCCACGATAAACCTGCCAAACTCAGCGGTGGTTCCAGCATTTACCCTACGCGGAAGGTTATGATCCCCGACGGGGGCAAGGGAATGCTCGGCAAACCCGGTGTGAGAAGAGATGTTTGTTTCAATTGTTTAATTGGGAAAAAGTGGCTATATCTGTGACTCTATAGGCTTCAACAAAGTGAAAAACGAAACGCACCCACTCCCCCCCCCCCCAAAAAAAAAAATGTGACTTGTGGAATCGGTCAAAAACAGGTGTCATCGCGATTCGCCATCACACATGTTTTTGATATCCTAGTGCCACAAGCCACACATTTAATAAGTAGAATATAACTCACAACAGGGACTAGATGAGTGACGACCAGTGGTTGCGTAGAAAGTTTCTGATATCGGACTGAAATAAAAATCTCGCAATGTAATTAACTCTGCCCATGCCACAGTGATTATATGCCAAATGGGTTATTCCTATTGTGCACGTGTAGCAATGTCTTCGGGAGTATTAACTCTATCTTTATTGTGTTTGCATGGTTTTACCTCCCCGACGAATTTGGCTTGGATCTTGGACGGGTGGGATGGGGACCCTTCCCGACGGGGGATGGGGTACTCCCAACCCGGTGCGACCCTTGTCCAAACTACAATTATTTCTGCACAAACACAACACTGTGGCTAAGCAGTTACTTATTCACGCTTGTTGGGTGAAATTATAAACACAAAAGCTGCGCACTTCGTACATTCATTATCTCATAACATATAATAATATAACAAACAATTACGCGAGTGGAATAACCACGTGAGCGTTGTCGCAACGTATTCGTTCACTCTTTTCAAACACATATTTTGAGCACTGAAGCAACATCTCTTTCCATGGCTCGTTGGCCCCTGCTTTTACAACAAAAAGAAAATGTTTTTGATGAACTCCGAATGCAATGAAAGAGTGATTTCAATTCACTATTTGAGGCTACAAACTCTTTCCTAACCCCGAAGTATGACCAAGACGGATTGATTGAAAAAGGTAATATAATGACATGAAAACGTCGGTCTTTTTTAGTATTAACTCATCAACTAATTCCTGGTCCTGAAGTATGGCACAGGTGAATTATGTGGGGAACTACATTTTATGACAAGCGTTCATTAACCATGTAAACGTCGATTAATACGACCACTTGATGATGATCGATGTACGAAACAAATACAACTTATCTATAGTTACTCGACTGCTTTAGACAAAATTTCTACTTCGGGAGAAATTAGGACTCAAAGTGCATAAATTTATAATCAGTATAGTGATAAACTAAACTGAATCGACTTGGGTTTTGATGTGTTTTCGTTATTCCTTAATAAATGGTCATGTTGACTTAACTCAATTAAGCTGTGGTAGATTCAATTAAAATATGAGGAGAACTGAGGACAAGATGATGAATCAATTGATGAAATGACAGAAGCAATCGGGCCGTGCTTCCTTCCAACGCAGTAAGCACTCGGCAACAAAGAGGAACATGTAACACTTGTTCATAACTTCACGTCACCTTCAGATAACACAGATCAGTCCCCGTGAAGCTTTGAAAATTGATTTGATTCGATTTAAGCTGCGCTGTTTCGGATTTTTTTGAATCAAACAGATGTTCTCAATATTCTACAAACAGTCTCCCCTCAACCCTTTGAACATGTACATGTAAGACCGATGTTTCGACCCAAGGCATAATTTCGTCCCATTTTTGTCTTATTATAAGAGGCCCATACACGGGACATTGGTGATAAAATAATAACTACAGTCTGCAGCCATCTGGCTTCAGACTGCAGTTATTATTTTATCCTCCCTCTATTTTGATATTGGACTGAACCATCTCACTGTAAGTGTACACAAAGGCGATACCATTCCAGAAACCGAGGGTTCAAAGGGTTAAACTCTTCTTTTATCACTAGGTCTCCTTTACAAGAGACCTGCTGAAATAAGAAGACTTCGGGGAGATTTCGCTTCCGAAATTGCTTTAATCCCGTTTCTGTCGTAATGCACGTTTTAAACTAACTTGCCCGAAAGGAGAAGAATCACAGTTAAATACAAAACTTGAATGGAAAGTGGCAATATTTGCAACAATCAACTATTTCAGCGCGCAGTGACGTCATTCAACTCGACTCCATGTTCTTTGTCTGAGTCGATTAGAAATTCGTTTCGTCTCGAAATGTACGATTTGCAGGCCATAAACTCAAACTTTAAGATAATTGAATAGTATCAGGATCCCACAGGCACCACGTTTTACAATTTGCCCATGAAATATAAATAACTAGTCAAATTCGTCCCAATGGTATGATTATTTATCAAAAGTGAAAGCAGGCCCATATATTATTTCAAACGTTCCCATCTTGTTATTAACTCAAATGAGTGTTAAGTCTCGACCACTACACAGAGAAACGACAAGAATTTCAAACCATTATCGATATAGACTATAGCTCATTCTACGCTCATAACTTATTGCTAGTCATATGTGGTCAGCCGGCATTTTGAGACTAACTCCTATCAGAATGACGACATACACCGCTTCGTGTTAAACGGCTAAGCATTCTCCCCTTCATTGTGGATTTCAATTGTTAGCTTAGTGTATAGAAAATACAGTGGATAGGATATATATTCGCTCCACTATCAGCAACTACAACTGTACATCAGCCTCTGCAACTACTACACAAATACTACTGCAGCAGCTGAACACTAACCACCGAATCTATAACATCAACCCTTATACACCACATCTACAACGCAAACCACTAAACACCACCTACTACAACTATGGCACCGGCCATCACATCAGCAATCACTACAACTAGTACCACAAGCATTAATCACCAACTACTCCGACCGAAACTACACCAAGTGAAACTCCAACAACAGCTTCGACCATTGGTGGACTAAGAATCACGACGACTGTACCAACAAGTATCGTAATCATCTACTACAAGGCCACCGAACACAAAGTCACATATAATATTACACCAACACTCTCAACACCAACAGCAACAACCACTACAATGTGACATCAACCACCACTACCACACCTACAGCAAACAAAGCTACAATTACAAACTATTACGACCATACCAAAAGCAAAAACTACTACTGCGACTATACCATTTACTTCTGCAACAACAACCACCACAACATCAACATGTTCAACGGCAACAACCAAAACAGCTATAACATATATGCCACCAGCCAACACGACACAAATCACGTGAATGCAATCCAATCACTAGAACATCAACAGTCATAACTGCTGCACCAAGCACTTCGAAAGAAGGCCTGGAAATAAAGGGCTTATATTGTAGCCCGTTCACACGTTATACTTTTTAGCATGGCGGTATACCATAGGAAAAAAGGGTGTTGTGATGCTTGTCCTCCATCTGTTTTTACTACGCTTGGCATGCTTTGTGACGTCAAAACGGGATTTCATCCCAAATAAATATCAACAAGTAACGCGCGATCTCGCCGAAGCGAGATCTCACGTTAGTTGTCGCTATTTAATTTGGGGGGAATTCTTTAACCCTTTACCCAATGCAGACGATATCAAAATTTATTATTTTAAATATAATTTTTTTAAATTTTTCAAACAAATTCTACAAAATCATATCATGTAACCCCTCGTTGGAACGAGCTCGAAGAGCTCGTTCCAACGAGTGGTCACATGATATGGTTTTGTTGAATTTTTTTAAAAAATAATATTTTTTCAACTGCTGAATTTGCACATTACGCGGGCGGATGCGGCCGATTCATTGGGTAAAGGGTTAAAATGGAAACAGCTTGCTATTCCATTCATATGTGGATGCAATACTCAACATTGGAGTCGAGATTTTTCCGAAAGATTGTCATGTCTTTCTGATAAAACAAGCGAGAGTAGTAATTTAATCAAGATATGTCGTATTACGTTGACTTAACCTGTTGTTCATTCGCGTATTTTAAAACTGACGTAACCCGTGCGTAATTTAAACGATCTTTCGCGGGTTATTTACAGACCTTCAACAGCAATCTCGACGTCAACCACCACAACACAAAACAAGCAACTACACCTACAACTTCAACCACCACAACTACTTTCACAACACCTACTACACGTATTACACCCACTACACCAACCACTACACCACCAATAACTATAACACTAACAACTAGAATACCATGTATTATAAAATGTACAACAAGAAGCACAACTACTACACCAACTACTATAACTATATTATTCAAACAAGTAGGGAATATCCAAACTGGTGTTGATATTTCTGAAGAATGGTATTGGATACGCGTGATTGGACACATGAATATGTTACCAAGTTTAGTGTGGATGATGAATGTTACAGGCCCACGAAAACTTCGTGCAGGTTTTTCGCACGAGCGCCGCGTTAATGTCTGGGGTGTACGTATTGAAATTTCCATTTGTACTTTCTCGGAGGTCTCATCGTTCTGTTCTTGGTATAAACTCGTTCATCAATAGTTCCTGGTCGAAACGTAAATTTTGAGGTATGCGAAGACTGACACGTGACGAACGTTTACGTGTCGTTAGCATGCTGGAAGCTGGCAACAAACAGACTGCAGTGGCTCAAATTCTCAACGTTACTCAATCGGTGATCAACAGGATGTGGATACGCTGCCGTCAGACAGGCAATGTTGATGACAGACGTCGGTCAGGTCGTCCAGTCCAAGGGCGACAACTGCTAACCAGGATCGTTTCATCCGAACCACAGAATTACGTAACCACCATCAAAGTGCTTCAAAAAATGGGCAGCAGCAGCAGCAGCACCGAGCGACAGATGCCCGAGTCAGTGGTCAGACTATCCGAAATCGCCTACACAGCTGGAATTTGTACTCTCGACGACCTCGAATAATTCCACTTTTTACTGAACGTCACATCGCAGCAAAGCGTAATTGGTGTGGATCACGACAGCGCTGGGACAATCGCGTCGGTGGAGCAACATTTTTCCGACGAATCGAGGTTCACTCTCAACTTCCACGACAGGCGAAACAAAGTGTGACCGCGGCGGAACGAATGATACCATGACGTAACCGTTAGGCAGATGATCGTTTTGACGGTGAATCGGTTATGGTGTGGGGAGGCATAACAATGACGAGCAGAACAGCATTACGTGCCATCCAAGGGCGTGCAACAGGGGAGTACAACCGTGACAACATGTCAGCAACTCATATGGTGCCATTTGCGCGACGTCACGGCCGTCGATTCATTTTCCAAGATGACAATGCAAGAGCACACAGGGCCCGCGTCGATACGGAGCACCTTTAGGAGCAGAACATCCCTATACTGCCTTGGCCAGCACTTAGTCCAGACCTTTCACCAATCGAGCAAGTCTCGGAAATGCTTGACAGGCGCCTACGACAACGCCAACAGCCCCTTATCAATGTCCAGGAACTCGACGCTGCACTGTAGGTAGAATGGAATAACATCAGGCAAGCTGACATTGGGCGTTTGGTGAAGAGAATGCCACGTTGGATCCGCGCTTGTCTCGCGAACCGAGAAGGATTTACAAGGTATTGAGGAGTTGGAATGAATGTGATAAATTCTCTGAGTGACCGTCCATGTCTTCTACAGCTCAGTGCGTGGAATGTGTGCTTGTCAGACACCTAACTATCGCTGAATTCATCCACCAGATGTCACAGTGCAATGTCACAACTGTCTTTTGATGAAAATATAAATATATTTCTTCATATTTCTCACTTTTATCAAATATTCCCTACTTTTTGGAATAGTATAATTCACCAACAGCTACAACTACTCTACTACAACTACTAGAACAACCACTAAAACATCCGCTTCTACAACCACTATACAAGTCACTACTACAAGAACCACTATATGACCCACTACTGCACTAAATGCTACAACTGCTTCACAACAAGCAGCAAAGAGAGTATAAACCTTTACTGCACCAACTACCACGACTACACTAACCACTCGAATGTCAACAATTATTATCTACACTATAATCAGCCCAAATCAGCAGGGGTTGAGTGAATATGAACCAAATTGGGTTCATATTCATTGAACCCAGTTGGTTTGGGTTAATTTTTAATCCAACTGATTTTAGAGAGTTCCAAACATTACACTCCCATTGACAACAAGCTATTCAACACCGATACCTACACAGAAAACAACATACACTACAACTGCTACACTAATACACATAACCACTCCACTAATCAATACAACACCGAACATTACTGTAGCAACGACGGCTCTCTACGGCTCCCTGGGCTATCTGTTGTCCCCGTATACTAAAAGTAACACAAAGAAACTTAGCTTTTTAAGGCAAGCTAATTAGTAATCAATAGTTCACAGATAATCTGCCATTAAGAATATATAGCAGTATCACATCTACCAACGCAAAGTATGTTTCCACTTGGGCAGCTCTTTGTTTAACGAATGTGTTTTTACAGAAATTTGCATTTTTTATTCTTCCCAGAACAAAATGAGCAAATGGCACCCCTTAGACTTTTTATGTTAATGGAAAGGACAGTGTCAGTATTATGCTCCCACTATGCACACACTACTGAAATAATGAAGAGAAGAAATAGTACAGAACATCAAAAGATGATGAGAACGCCTAGTCCCTTTTAAGGATCTTCACCAGAGAATATTAGTTAAACGTTCAAATTTATTGGGAAAAATTGTAAAAGCAAGCTTCTGTGTTTTTTGTACTGCTCTACAGAAAAATGCCCGAAGTTTATCAAATGATGCGCACAATGATGATACAAATTCGATGTCGTTTCTAAATTTCAATCTCTGTTTTAAATTCCAATACTCTTTGTCCTAAATATTTTGCCAGGAATTTTAGCGGGGTTAACTTTTCCCTAAACCTTTTCCAATGACGAAACTTGTCAAACATGGAATATACAAATTAAATACAAAAACCCCAAACAAAACAACATTATATTAATCAGATCGATGAGATTGTTTTAGAGATGGAGAATGATACCGTGTGGTAATATTCAACCGCAGGGCAGTCGAAATGGTGCACTGGTACGTTTATGGTGTGACGTTGTTACTATAACTGTACTTCGATTCTCTGGATTACAAAGCCTTGGTGGTTTTTAATACTTTCGTTCACAAAATATTGTCTTCAAAAGAAATATTGAGGAATGCGAAATCTTCGAGGAGTACACTTGAACACGCGTGCTAAAAAGCAAACTGGTCTGTTCGCAGATTGATTTGGTCAGGTATCAACACGCCGTTAACAGTCAAACTTATTGAATCGGCAAAGCAATATTACTTTTCCGATTTAATTTCTAATAATGCAAACTCTCCACATGTTCTACCCACTATCATTAAGAAGCCTTTTCATCGACAAAACACTACCGCACTGCATAGGCATTCGTCATCTGAGTACTTGGCAATTCGATTTTCTAGTTTCTTCGTTGAAACTATTGAATGTATTGGAGTCAGATCGTCCCTTGGTACAAGTGCACTTTTTAAATTCTTTTCAGACTAGCTATACGTTACACATCTGCCCAAATGAGGCAGCATAACTTGCACACTGAAAACATGTAGCACTCTGAGATATCCACAAGCCTATTCCCAATGCACGATCTAAGCAGTGTGCGTCAGATGTCATTCCTACACGCTTGTAAAGAGCATGTTTTTGTGGGAATTGGGAAATTTTAAAACGAGTCAATGCCTCACTACAGACTGGCGTCTTTCCTATGAACATGAAGCATGATTTAGTCAGGTCCCTGATAAACATAAATGAAAAAAAAAAACAAAAAACACACGCTAGATACGGTAGTTTTGAAAAAAAAACTACCGACTAGTCTCTAACCTCGCATTCCTATATAGGAGTATTGAGCGGACGGCTGTTTCTCCGCTAATTTCCGATATAACCGTCAATGGCTTAACCGAAGTCGTCCAGTCTGCATACAGCACCGTACGAATGAAAAATGACAATCTCTTATCCTTGAATAAAGTTAAAATATCCTGCCTTGATTTGCTAGATTTAAGCGCCGTCTTCGACAACTTTGATCATAAAACTCTAATTGAAAAACGGGAACAAAGATTAGGTCTCACAGGCCACTACTTGACCGATTTGCATCATATCCCCGAGATCACACTATATCTTACCTCCTACAAGTATCTGGGAATTTCATTGGTTCAAAGACGTCACGTGCAGACTGCATTTCTATACTGCCTCTCAACATCAATATCGGCTGACAGCTATGGGTAATCTCCCCTTTGTTCATTGATTATTCAAAATGGCGGCAGCCGATAAACGCTTCAAGTTGAAATATTAGATTAAACATATTTTTTTTTGCCATTTGACAATGCAAATCAGGATTGGAGGACAAGTGCTTAACACTTAGAAGCCCCTCCGTTCCTGTACAAAAACTAACAATTTACAATATGGCAGAACGTATTCCATAAATAACAGAATCTAACAAAATCTAAATATTATAAACATTATAGACAAACACAAATTGAACAGAGAGAGAGAGAGACTGAGAGAGAGGGAGGGGGAGAGAGAGGAGAGAGAGCGAGAGAGAGAGAGAGAGAGAGAGAGAGAGAGAGAGAGAGAGAGAGAGAGAGAGAGAGAGAGAAAGAGAGAGAGAGAGAGAGAGAGAGAGAAGATATCAAAAAAATAAATAGAATATACAGAAAAAAAACATGAAATACAACATTAGATCCAATGATGATGCCCGCCACCCACCCATTTGCATTCTATAGTATCTTGGCCATAATGTGAGTTTAAATTTAGATCTTGATTACTGCCACTAAGCATAGGTTTTCACTTCTGGGGATGTTCACACAACTATTTCGAAATTCATCTCGTGGTCAAACCCTTGATAATCTAACTTTCGCCGTGGGTACATTCTCATAGTGTGAGTTTCAGGTCCCGCCCCGATAGCATACCCACGGCGGAAGTCAGATTATTTCTATTATATCCTAGAGGACACATGTGTTTAGAGAACATACCTAATTGTGAGGCTGTAGATCGAATCTGTGTGAGTCACGAATGAATTTTTGAACAGACAAAAATAGATATATTACTACTTTCAGGTAATAACGGGCTTCCATATAATACTAAATCAGTTGAATTCCAGTGGGCTGTGAATTTTGACAAATCACCGATGAGGGTATTGCGAATATCAAAATTCAAGGTACACACGGAGAAATAGTGTTCTGCGTCCTCAACACCTTCGTTACATGAACAAAATGGAGTATCGGATATGTAATTATTGAATTTGTCACAATTGAGGTCACTACAACCAGTTCGTAGTTTTGCGTGGATGATGTTGTATTTTCTTGTTCCGGTTGAGAAGTATGACGGAGGCTTATACAAAGGTGGTAAAATGGATTTCTGGAATTCCGCAAGCGACGTACTATTTCGTACCGTCTCCGGTAGGGTATTCCAAAACTGGAAAAATGAACGTTTGAACAGTTCTGTTCGACAGGAATAGGGAACAAAATTAGACGAATTTCGTAGATTATATTGGGATACATCAGAAACACGTGGTGGTATTAGGTCATGGAGAAAACTCGGGGCAGTGCCAGTGACAATTTTGTAAACGTTACACAGTTTCTGGACATAGCGCCTGCTTTCCAAGTTGTTCCAACCAACTTCCAACAGAAGTCGATCTCGTGGAACAGATCGTGTCAACCCGCTAATTATTCGGGCTGCGTCGCAGTGGACATCTTCCAAACGCTGTAGATGATACTGGGGAGCGCCACTCCACACCGAACTACCATATTCTAAGATCGGCAGTATGAATGCGTGATATATTTTTCAAGAATTTTCCTATTAAAAATATACTTCAATTTTCTTAACTGAGATAATCTCGAACATGCCTTTTTACAAATTTCATCAATGTGATCTGACCAAGTCAAGTTTGATTGCAAGGTTAAACCTAAATGCTTATGAGAATTAGAAAATCGATTATTTCACTATTAAATAAAATATTTAACTGCGACATATTGTTGCTGAGTGTGAAAAGGACTGATTTTGTCTTTTTAGCATTAAATGAGACCAGCCATGTGTTAGCCCATTCGTTTACCTCCTTGAGTTCCAAATTCATCTTTGCTTGGATATTGCCAGGATCGTCAGACGATTCAGTCAGACAAGTATCGTCAGCAAAGAGGCGAGTAATTGAATCAATTTTGTCGACGATGTCATTGAGATAAATAAGAAACAGAAAAGGCCCAAGAACTGACCCCTGCGGGACCCCGGCCTTGATTTCCCTATAGCTGGAGTTACAACTGTTTATTTTCACTCTCTGTTTTCTATCTGTTAAGTAGCTGTAAAGCCAGCGGAGCAAAGGACCGGAGATACCATACTGTTTTAATTTAAATATGAGGCCTCGGTGCCATACTCTATCAAATGCCTTTGCAATATCACAGAAAACACCACACGTGTTTTCGTGTTCGTCTACTGCGTCACAGAGGTTATGATAAAACTCTAACAACTGAAAGACGGTGCTGTTGTTTGGAAGGAAGCCAGACTGTAAAACATAAAATAGATTGTTATCTTTAAAATATTTGTAGACTTCCTTAAAAACAACCCGCTCCATAATTTTACCTATACAACACAGTAAAGAGAGGGGTCGGTAGTTTAGGGGATCCTGATGATCCCCTTGTTTAAATAAAGGGATCACATCAGCACATTTCCATTCCCTGGAAAATTCAGACAATTCCAGTGATTTAGAATAAAGCAAAAATAGCGGTTTACTGACACTGGATTTAGTTTCTTTCAACATTCTATGTCCGATACCGTCATGACCGTTACTATTATTACTTTTGAGAGATTTGAGAATGTGAATGATGTCTTCCTGAGTAAATGAAATTTCGCTAATTGATAGCGTACACCTACGTTTAAAGGGGGGAAGTAGTTTGCTTTTTGAGTTCAACATGCTATTTTGAATAAATGTCTCACTCAACAGGTTGCCTTTTTCATTGTCAGTTTCGAAAAAAATCGGACTTGTACCAGAATTACGTATAAGCGTTGGTATTTCTGGATCTGAAGCAAAGTTTGTTTGAAACAACTTAACAATATGCCAAAATTGTCGCTGGTCATTTTTTTCGAATACTGAGTCGTCGATCTTTTCCAAGTACTGTGCCTTGGCAAATTTTTTTCATATTGTTGACTTTGTTTCTGGCTGTTTTATACTTCGTCCATGTGTTTGGGTTGTTACTTTTTATTGCTAATTTACGTAGTCGATTGCGAAGACGAATAGTGCTTCTGATAGCGCTATCAAACCAAGGTTTATCAGACTTCCTGATTATAACTTTTGTGTGTGGAATACATTTTTGCGCAATTTCCAAGAAAGTGGAAACGAAATTTGACAAGGCATCATTGATGTCTGCCTCACTGCATATTAGCTTCTCCCAATCTGTTTCATCAATGAAGGCATTCATTTTTATAAAATCTGCTTTTCTGTAATTCCAGACCTCCCGAGTTATGGTAGACTGGTTAGGGTGGGCGCCGATTATATGGGCGTATACTGCGAGGTGATCAGATAGACCAAGCTCTAGAGGGCCCAAGTGAGCGACTGTAACTGTGTCGCTAATAATTACAGGGTCAAGCAGGGTTCGTGACGTGTTTCCTATTCGTGTGGGCTCAGTTATAACATTTTTCAAGTTGAACTGTGTTATAAGAGACTGCAGAGTGCCCCGTTCCACGAGCAGGTCAGAATTTATATCGCCAGTGATTACCACTGCTGGATTTATTTCCAAAGCTATTTCAATTTTTTCCTGTAACTTAGACCAATAATTGTCACACGATTCTCTCTCGGATCTGTATGTGACGCAAAGGATGGATTTTTGTTTGTTGCCTACTTCGAACCATAGAATATCATCGTCGAATGATAGATGTTCGATGTGTTTATAAGTGAGGTGGTCAGCGAAATACACCGCTATACCCCCACCATGCTGGTTACGGTTATGTGTAATCGGGATAGAATAATTTGGAATTAATATATTACCAATATTGAAATCATTATCCAAATGGGTTTCCGTAAAGCAGATAATGTCAAAGTCATCGATAGCATCTACTAGCTTAGACAGTTTGTGACGAATGCTACGAATATTATAATTAAAAATTGAGATTATACTCAAGTTGGTATTATCTGAACCAGTATGATCAGGACCTGGGTTTGGATGGACATCACCACAAAGGATGATAATCCACATCATAGTAAGAATTACACTGAGTGAGCAATAAAATATAAGTGGAAGGGATCTGAGGTGGATAGTGGCAAAACATTGATGGATATGGACTCGTCTCCTTGAGTTAAGACTGTTATAGGAAATACCCACTGACTGCCGGTACTGCATTATATCAATCGCCATCTGTCTGAAATTTGTCTGAAAACTTTAATTCGGCAGTCAGCGGGCATTCCAGAAATACCAGTAAGATTTTTAGTTTTGAAGGAGCTCCTTCCATAGAATGCACTGATTGGCCATCACCACTGGAAATTAAACCAAAGAAAAAATAGAAATAAGAATATACATAACTACAAAGCTGTAATTTACACATTTTCTGTGTAACCAGTTTAAGGCTTGGGGTGTTGGTCAGGATATTGGCTAGCATTGTGCGAGATGACTAACGCTCGTTATTCAATATATTCCAAATATCAAAATCGCGACGTGAGAGGTGTTAACTGAACATAGTGTGGACGTTTAATTTTATTCCCCTGAAATGTCTGATTGCCCTACTGTATTTACAAGATACTGTTCATGTCCCAACACAGGAAAGAGTTCAGCGAGTTGGATCCTGTTTTTGGCTACAGACAGTACCAAATTAACAACAACAAAGGGGATAATAATAAATAGATATTATCGACTCAATTTCAATTCGGGCTTATGCGGCTGAATAGAAATTGAATAAGCCTATCGCAAGTGCGAGAGGGAAATTTGGTTTCATACTATCGGAAGGACGTTTCTAGTATTTTAATATCTAGAGCATAACCTACGTTATCATGAGAAAAAACTACAACGGGTACCACCAGTAACAAGCTGAATATGAGAAATGAAATGCTATTTTCGTCGCAGTTGTTAATGGAATTTTGATCTAGAGTGTGCCATAATTGTGGGTCAGTAGTGCTGACCTCGTTTAATATAGTTGGTGTGTGCACTGATTTTACCAATGAGCCGAGGAGAGGTCATAAAAAAAAATACATAACCACTTGACCCCACGTAACATTTACTTAATAGTAAAATGTACTCACAGTGGGTACCAAACACAGACACATATATACATATACAAGTACATATATTTTTATTTTTTTATTTTATTTCTTTTTCGCCGTTTCTTAACCCTTTTCATTTATTTTCTTTGTTCTTCATAGTTCCAAGAGGGGTGTGCATGTGTTTCTCTGCAGCCTGTGGGGGTTGGGCACCCTTTTGCTCCCAGGTTGCAGCAAAACACATACACGTCCTCTTTTAACACAACTGTACTATATGTGTGTGTGTGGGTGGTTGTGGTGGTGGTGATAGGGTGGGGGTGGGGTGGGGGTGGATAGCATACTCCCTCAACCACCCCCTTAACAACACAGGTGAACTCTCACTGTGTACCAAACACAGACTAATATATACTTATACAAGTATGTACATTTTTCGTTTCTTCTTCACCGTTTTTAACCCTCTTCAGTTATTTACATTATTCTTTACAGTTCCAGATTCCAAGAGGGACGTGCATATGCTTTGCCGCAGCCTGTAAGGGAGTGCCCCCAGCCCAGTTTGCAGCAAAACACATACACATCTACGTTTAACACATGTATACTGTATGTGTGAGGGTGGGTGGGAGGGTGGTTAGTGGTGGGGGGGTGGATAGCAATAATCCCTCAACCACCACAAAACATATACTTAACACACATGTTCTCTCTATGATGGTGAAACACAGATAGCGGGGGAGGAATTCGCTAGAATTGTGCACTTGGTGATACCTTCCTGAAATTTGGCATGATGTAAGGGTAGGCATCAGAGATTTCAAAATCGATCGGCTACAAGTTGGCACCATCCTCTAGCCACCACTAGCAGCGAAATCCAAAATGGCCGCCAAGCGGATCGAAAAAAAGCTATTTTCGCCGATCGCACAACTGAAGCTCCAAACCTAACACCATACATGTGCTGTAATTGATGTGAATGATGGAGTGAAGCCCTTGGAACAAGTTGGGGGGAAGATTAATGGATAATGGGATCAGAATTTCCGTCGATGTGTGCGTCTGTGTGTCTGACTGTCAGTATGATCGTCCGTCCGTAGATAAATTAGTGTTGAATGTTTCTCGGGAATGCAATGGTCAAATGAACATGGTATGAGAGATTCCTGTCAACACATGAACAAGGGTACTCGATAGTATGCAGCAGTGGGGATACTTGGACATTTGATAATCCAATTAAAGTGACAGTCTATTCTCAACTTCCGGCATTTTCGATAGATTTATTTTCTAAGAAAATAAAACTATCAAATTTCTAGAGGAGTTCTGGTTCAATCTCAACACCATAGCGACACGTCTGCCAGCAAGGGCAGTGCTGGAATGAACTCGGGATGCATTAGTTCCCGTTGTTAATTATACAATGTTATCTTGCCAGTATAGAACATTGGCAAAATGGGACTAGAAGGGGTGAGTGTATGTTTGCAGTCATTCGAGGTACAGGAATATTTTTTGACTACAAGTAGTATTCTTCATTTTCGGCCAGTTAAGATGTGGTGTGTTCCAAGTCAGGATTAATGTTGCCGACACTTAATGCCCATCCCTCATGGTATGCTACTTTACCAGGGATATAGAGATATAGCCACCACTGGGAGCCAAAACATGACCTTTGATGTCGATGAGTGGTCGAAATGTTTTAGCGAATAACTTATCGAAATATGATCCGGTATGGCAATTTGATACCTTACGTTAGATTTATTAGATCAACTCAGGTATGGATTCATTGAGACATGAGTGCGCTACAAGATGAAGGATTTCCAAGTTGATTTGCTATGGAGTAGGAACTGACTAGTCACATGTGGCCTATGGCCAGAGAAAGACAAGGATACCATAGATGAACACACGGGTGAACGAAGGTATCAACTGTTGTACAGAGGCAAAATAGTTGGGGATATTGTATCATGCTATGCATGAATTAACACCGTCTTGTGCAGTAAATAACAGACTATTTTCCGAAATCTAAAACTGTATTCCTATACCCCGGACAATGTAGCAAGCCACATGGGATGAACATTTGTTAGCAAAATCAACTCAACTAGAAACATGACATGTGTTAACTGGCCGAAAATGGAAAAAAAAATACCAGAATAGGAGATGACTGGTCCTAACATGACAGTATACTACTCAATATTGTTACAACAGCCACCTTCACACTTACACAAAGGTGTGCACCTTAATCCAGCTTTCAAGCATTTGCAATTGCCCTTGCAGGCCTTGGCACAACTACAGTGGAGCATCAGTGCACATGCAGCACTTGCGTCTCCTAGGTGAGTCCAAAATGGGACCAGAATATTGAGACGTGGATTCCACTCCCATCCGTACTGTGATGGGTCTGGCACACATAAGTGTTTCTGCAGAGCACGATGCCAAATGAAAGATGACACAAGAATTACCCTTTTTACATGTTGATACAGAGCTGCTTTGGTGGGCGGGATGTTTTCCATAGACTTAAGGCCATGTGTGAACATATGCCGTCTCGCATCATTGACACGTGTACTGACACAACTGTTACTGTACATCTGTATGGTGAGTTTTTCGATATGCTGCATATGAGGGGAATCCTCTGAAAAGACTTGCGGATTCTCAGTCAATTCTATCATCATTTCAGTTGATGCGGGAAAATTCATCCATGCATTCCATCCTGTCTTCTTCCCAATGCCGAGCATGCTGGATGTTACATCACAACCTGTGAAGGCGTGGAAGAAAGTCAGGGCCTTACAGTAATCAGGTCCAAGTTGTGAAGCTATCTCATGAATTGGCATATCTTTATATGCCTTTCCAATTCCAAACCCAATCCACAGCTCACTGAGTCCAAGGTCACGGAATGTTGCGAAATGGTGCAAAGACAGAATGACGACATCAGAATCAACCGTGCGAAGAAAAGCTATTTTGTGACCTTGTGAGACTGCATGGTTGAGATGAAGCATCATGCGCGTGTCTGCTTCCTCGTGGTTCGATGGAGATATGTCACATAAGCTAACATCCTTATTGCATAGTACATATTCTCCTGATGTCGTTAACAACTGGTACTCGGATGTTGATGTTAATTTCAGCAGTTCAGCAGACAGGAACTTGAAAAATTCGTCTTTATTCTCACTAACTTTCAAGAATGCCTGCCAATTCTTCCCTTTAGGTAAAGGGACGTTCTCGGACACCCGTATCAACCTAACTGCTGTCTCACCGAGGCGTTTTGCTCGCGTCTGATTCTTCAAACTGCCTTCGGGGTAACAGTCATAGATCGCATCAACCCTTGTGGTGTTCGTGTTAATCAGAGATTCGATGTATGGCAATAATTGCAATCGAGCATATTCTCCAAACAGATCCGCTTTCTGTGGTTTGATTACATGGACTACAGCAGGCATATCCAAGATGACAACTGAAGCTTGTCTAGCTGCTGAATTCTTCCCTTGTGCAGGAATAGCTGGTAAACAATTGAGAATTTGAGATTTTGTCCCACTCCGTAGCTTACCTCTATCGGATAATGCTGGCGGATCACGTGCATTCTCGTGCATGAAAAACTCATCCATGTTTGAATCAGGCCGGGCTTGCAGTGAAACGAACATCTGGGTAACTATTGCGGCAGTTGCTTTACTTGACATGAGTTTGTCTCGGCCTTTGTCCAGGTTGGCTGGGGGTGGGTTAAGGAAGGTATATATATTTGCCTTGGGAATAACATCATTCAGGGGTACGGTGCATTCCACAAGCCTTTCCTTCAAGAAAGTGGAATATAAATGCTTGCCCCTTTCGGGTAATGACCGTAAACTCTTACTAACTTCGGGGTCCATATATTCACCAGTATCTAATGTCACCAGCTGACCACTAGTTTCATCATAAGGGTTGATAATGAGTCCCTGATTCACCAGATCGAGGAGAGATTTCAATTGATTCAGAAATTTTTTCTGCTCTGATACCGAACTTTCCGGGTGTTCCGTGTTATCTGATGATGTTGTGTGGAAACTTGCATATTCATACTCATCTATAACACGCAGAACTTCTGACCTTGAAAGCTCAATAACGACTTTCTCTTCAGCCTGGCCATAGAGACCTTTTGGACCACTGTCTTCTTTGAGTAGTTGGATACTATGTTCTTGGCTCTGATCTAAACCCATCATACTGAACTTCCTCTCACTACGCTGGACCACAAAATGGCCTTCCATGAATTTGTTGTGGATTGAAGGATGCCGCCTGGGTAGCTGAGACATGTCTCTCAGAAATACGGGGACCCACCGACAATAATTTGTATGTCCTAGGGCAAAAAAGTAACTGCACAACTCATCGATAGAACACAGTGTACCAGGCCAGTTACCGATTCGTTGGTTCCGAACGAATTGACAGCTTGTCAAGAGAAAGTTCCGAACGATTTCACCCCAATAGCGCGCAGTTGGAGATTGTGAAAGAATCCTCTGTTCCCACATTTCAAATGACTCATGGGGCCCAGTCTGCTGACAGTAAATCTCATAAGCATTCTTTCTGAGGATCTCAAGCCAAGCTAGAGTGAGAAGATATGCCTGTCGCGTCCTCTTGACATGTTTCCCACCAAGTAGGGATGATGCTACACCGGGTGTGAATATCTTTGCGAGGTGAAACATTCGCTCCCAACCAGAACCACCCATAAGCTTACCACCAGCTTCTTGGGTGCACATTTCAAGATGCAGGAATCCAATCATACACACCATTCGATCCTCACCTATCTCCTCTGGGAACAGCCATTGACATTTTTTCTGCCTGGCATACAACGGACAGTCACCTTCAATGACAGGTATCTGGCCGGGGTTTACGAAAGCAGTAGCTTCCCTGACCACATACATAGCATGCTTCTGCATACTGAGTGAGTCCGCTTTCTGCTCACTGAAAACAGGGAATACCCCAATAACTGCACGAGGTTTGACATTGTCTTGATCTTCATGTTTTGAAAAGAAGCCTGAAAAGGTCACAGGGACTTCATCAAGCTGCCAGCTGCCATCAACCTTCCCTTTATTGCTGATCTGTGACACATGAGACAACCAGTCATTCTCTCCCACGTTCAAATCTGCATATTCATTGGGCCGTACATTACATTCATCTGGAGATTCAAGCCTGATGTCCCCACCAAAGTCTTCAACGAAAGGAACAAATGCATAGTCGTCTGGGAGTTCAATTTGTGTGTCTTCTGGAACATCTAAACTCAGTGGTGGGGGATCAGTACCCACATTGTCCCTGCTCAGTTGACCAATGAGTGTGATGGACGTACCATGCATATCAGATCTACCAGATACATCAATGTTATCAGTGGTTCCTATCGAGAAAACATTACGTTTGCAGTTAGCTGGGACTACAACACCTTCGTTCTTGAACCGCAGTGAAACAGCTCTCGCGAAACTCCTGCGAACATCCATTACGCGATCATAAGAGACAGAGAGTCCCATTTGATGAAAATCTCTGATAAGATTTTTCATACGATCATGGGCATGCAACTTCAAACCCACATAAAGAGGCATTGGAGTTTCTCTGTCACGTCTCTGGTGAACATTTTGTGCATGTTCGGAGCGTTTCGCTGAATTGCTGATCAACATCTGTGAAATAGTACAAGCCACTCGAGTCTTGGCATTAACAGTCTCATCATCGCCTAAGTTCTGTATACTACATGTGCCCTCAAGTAGAACTCTAAGAAGAGTCAGGAGTGAGTTGGGTACAGGCTCGCTCAAGCAATAAGATGAAAATGATCCCGTGAAAGGAGCTTGAGATATGAGTATGTGTTTACGCAGAAGAAGACCCACATCAACTATCTTTTTTGCCTCTTCCTCAGACACTATACGAGTTAAAGATTCGGACAACAAGGAGCCAACTCGAAACCTACTTGAAATAAACACATCTCTACCCTGTGTGAAGGCGTCCCAGCCATCGCCCAATTTCTGCAACAAATGTTCTTTGAATCGAGTGGAATGTATTTCTTCACTAAGCCAATCAGAACCGACTTGCTTCAACCTCCGACTGTACAGATTCTTGAGATCGACAAGCTTCATCGCGGAATCGTTGTGTTCAACAAATGTTATGAGCTCTGCCATAACGAGAGGGTCATAGGGCAGGCCTGACGCGGAATGTTCGGCGTTCTTCGACTTTTTAGATTTAGCCGCTCGTGCTTCATTGGCAAGCTTACAATAACAGGTTTTGTGATAGTAAAGATCACTAGCAGCGGAATCAAATGCTGCATTGACCCGAGAAAAAACAACCCAGTTCTCGGCTTCCTTTGCCATAATTTTGAGTTTATTGTTATCAGACATTGATCTGCAAATAGGCTCACTGCTGTCACCTTCGCGTTTGTGACAATAAACACACTGGGGCAGTTTCCTGTCACAGCCAGATTCAAAACTTGTCCGTGTTCTTTTAGGACTCAGCGTGGAGCAGGATGCCACTGCCTCATTTCGCTCTCGCTTGTGTAGCACGCGCTGTACGATGTGAGTCCGAATACTGTCACGGCATGTCTTATGATATATTGCCTTATTCGTCAACAGTGACATCGACATACACTCATCACTCTCTCTCATCAAACAATCAATGGTCAAATTATATGGAAGCTCAACGCCATTATCTAGGAAGCGCGTTATGTCTTCCTCAATAGCTTTATAGGCGTCATGAAAACGAGATTCTCTATACGGACGCATCAATTTCTTGGAACTGTCTTGCTGGCAAAAGCAACAACGTTCCCAGTCAGTACTAGTCCGTACACGAAGAGGATTCTCACTCATTCTGTGAATGATTTTTGTGAACAATCGCGTTCTCGAATTAATTTCGACAGACAAATCAGAATTGCTTGCGGAATTACGCCAAACAAGAGATTGTATGGCAAAGAGACTGCTTCATAAAGAGCGTTGTTTCTCCGGGATCAGCGTCATTCAGGTTTGCCTGAATGACGCTGATCCCGGAGAAACAACGCTCTTTTCAAGTTCCAAGAAATTGATGCGTCCGTATAGAGAATCTCGTTTTATTCTACATCATCTCCCACGTCTGTTTCCAACACGTGCGTGGATCAGAGTTCACTTTCGCGCCCTTACAATCGGATGTATAGTCGGTAGACCGTCGAAAAGGAGGTTCCCTTCAGCCGCTGGCGGCCATTTTGGATTGTGCCGCTACTGGTCGCCACCGGTCGGTGTCAACTTGTAGCCGATCGTTTTTGAGAACCTCATAGCCTACACTAACAGTGTGCCAAATTTCAAGAAGGTATCACCAAGTGCACAATTCACCTGTATGTGACGAATTCCTCCCCCGCTAAGACACATATATACATATACAAGTACGTTTTTTTTACATATTTCATTTCTTCACTGTATTTTTTTATTGCTATTTATTTATTTATTGCCTTTGTTCCCCATTGTTCCAGGAGGGTTGTGCATATGTCTTGCTGCAGCCTCTTGGGTAGTGCCCTTAACCCAGGCTGGAGCAAAACACATACACGCTGAACAAATGTATACTGTTTGTGTGTGTGTGTGTGTGTGTGTGTGTGTGTGTGTGTGTGTGTGTGTGTGTGTGTGTGTGTGTGTGTGTGTGTGTGTGTGTGTGTGTGTGTGTGTGTGTGTGGATGGGTGAGTGGTTGGTGGTGGCAGAGGGGTGGATAGCAATAATCCCTTAACAACTACAAAACATATACCTAGCAACAAAGATATACTCTATCTGAGTACGAAACACATATACAGACACATATATACAAGTACATACACTTGTCATATTTCATTTCTTCTTCAACGTTTTGTTAACCCCTTTCATTTATTTTTTTGTTCCCCATAGATCCAAGAGGGAGTGCAGCCTGTTGGGGAGTGCCCTTGGTCAGTTCTCAACAAGCTGCCGCAAAACATTCCACGTGAGTGCAGCAAGCGGGCAGATATATAGTTCCTATTGTGCGAAAAAGATGAGGTCATCCTTGCTTTTAATTAAAACTTTGGGACTTGAAAATGATTTTTTTGCAAACACTCTACCGTCATTAGTCCACAAAGTGTGGATCTGCTTGTTTTTTTTTTCATTTTTTTTTTCATTTTACCAAGTTCTGTTATAATTTCCTGCCTGAAAACAGTTAGAGATTCGGTGATAAATATACCATTTCCAGTGTTTTTTAGTTCCTTTTTTACCTTATATATTTCATTTCTGATATTGTAAGATGTGAATCTGACCAAAATATTAATTTTGTTGTTGTCACCAGTTTCGTTATTATGGGCAGTTGTTATTTGTCTTGGTCTATCCATAAGGTGCGACCTACTTATTTGGTCGGGTTTCACTTCTTTTCCCAGTTGTGATTTACAAATGTCAATGATTATTTTGTCACTATCTACATGTATCTGGCCAGAGTCAGTGGGGAGGGACACATTCCTGAATACCAGGCAATTTCTTCTAGAGTACTGTTCACTATTCTCCAATCCCTGCTTGATGGAGGCAACTTCGTTTTTGACATTCAAGAGTTCAGTTTTCAAAGCTTTATTCTCTTTCTGTAAGTTTTTACAGTCATTGTGGAGTGACTCAATAGTTGTTTTGATTTCATTTGATATTTCTTCTTTCATTATTCTAATTTGAGGAGCTACATAGGCACTTATCAGCTCCTTAAGAGCTGAATGTACTTCATCTTTCAACACAGATCGAATTTCGTTCCTTAACTGGCTTGAAATTAGTTTTGAAATATGTGGTATAAAAGCTGGGATCAACTGTGGCCAAGAATTATTAATAAATTCTGGACTGATAAGAGTGTTCTGTACGGCCTCGTTAAAGTTGTAAATTTTTCCAACCTCGAAACTTGCGACTGGAGCTTTCGAAGAAAGCTGGGAGAGATCGCCACATGAATTTCTCCTACGAGAACTACGTTTTATGCCAGGTGATATTTCGTCTGGGGTTTTTCGTTTAGAAGACAGCACTTCTTGAGTTTGAGGCAACGGTTGCGAGAGAGATATGGCTGAAGGTCTGGACCTGTTATCAGATTTTGAATTTGTTTCCTGTTCTCCTGACATTGTCGGTGTATTTCGGTAATCGGATTTGTATTTACAAAATTGTGCAACGATTCACAGTAGCATGCTCAATACCTTTTCACAGCTGAAAAACGTTACACATTTGCAATGCGCCACAACACAAGACACACAGAAACGCCACAACAAGTAATACACAATACAATACCTGAACACAGCAACACCGAAACAGTTAAAAGCTAACAGGATACAACGACATTAGGAGACCCGAATAGATAATTTCATCGTGAAGCACATTTTAGCCTATCATATGCCAGTTACTGAGACTTAAGCAAATATAACACTATGTACAAGTTCTCTAACATCATTACATGCAATTATCAATTGCTGATCGCTGCCTGGATCATTCCCCAAGCCTAAAATACAACTCAAGATATTATGAACACCTGACGCTCCGCCATTACGATCATGTGCTGAAAGTTGAAATATTGAGTGTTGGAAGCCCATATTTGGTCTGAAGTGCAGGTTCGTCAACTTTAGTTAAAAGGCTTCATATTCTGTGGATGTGTGTCATGTTACCTTCGAAATGAAACGGTTTGGTATGTATGAATTTGCATTGTTACAATTTATGGGAGAGTGCCTGTAGGCAACAAGGCAAAGACACGTGAACAAATTGTGAGAATTCTCTCATTTAATTTTGATCACTGTTGTTATTAGTTCTGTGCATTGATGCAGCAGTCGGTAAGATATATTCGTTACACAGTTTGTTGGTGGCCTAATATGGTATATATGGTGTCAGTTAATTCCATATTGGACTCTTCGCTCGAGTCCAATATGGAATTAAATGACATCACATATACCATACTAGACCACCAACAAACTGTGTAACTAATAATATATATACGTAGTCGTTAACAGCATATCACCACAAGAAGTGACACATTGCTTCGGCGCCCCCACTGGTTAGTGCAAGACCCATTACTCTGCGCTATCTGTGTTCTGTTGAAATTATTCTGGCCCATGGCCTAGATTTTCATTTTTACGCTAATGACACGGAACTGTATATAAGTTTCACTCATGACACAGAATGCACTCGATAAAACAGAACGGTGCACTTCAGATATCAATGCATGAATGACTGAGAAATTTCTCAAATTAAACCATGATGGAAGTGATATAGCAGAAGGCGTCTTGTTCTCCTACTAGGATGATTTCGTAGAATTGTAGGCTGAACATGTTGAAAATTACTCTGATTTAATTACAAGAGAAAGGATTTTCAAGAATACTTATTGAATCAATGTGGGCGCGGTGGCTCAGTTGGTAGAGATGCAGACTGTAAGCCGAGAGATCCTCAATCGAATCCCACCAGCGGCAACCGCGCTGTGTCCTTAGGCAGGACACTTCACCCCCATTGCCCACGTGGGACCACTGTGGCGTTGTTTACTAAGGCGTACTGCACGTCCATGTTGCCCCTGTCTTCAACCAATGCTAACTCTGCATGTGTGGCGTTAGTATGTTGGGGAGCTGTGACAGTTGCTCACCGTTGCTCGATGGTTCTCTCCGGGTACTCCGGCTTCCACCATCCGTAAAACTGTCGTGGTCATGATTAGCCATTGTGCAGAAATATGTGACTTTAAACATAAATAAATATTTGAATCAATGGGGACCCGATGGTTCAGGTGGTAGAGGTGTAGGGCAGGCTGCAAGCCGAGAGGTCCTCGGTTCGAATCCCGCCTGCGGCAACCGCGTTGCTTCCTTGGGCAAGCCACTTTGCCCACGCGGGGGCACGGTGGCGATGAGTATTAAGCCGTAATGCACGTCGATAGTGCCCCTGTCTTCAACCAATGCAAACCCTGCTCGTGTGGCTTTAGTATGTTGGGGAGCTGACAATTGCTCGGTGGTTCTCTCCGGCTTCGTCCACCCGTAAAACTATCGTAGTCATGATTAGCTATCGTTCAGAAATATGTGACCTTAAACACCAATAAATAATAATAATAATAATAATAATAATAATGAGTCAATGAAAAGCCAAAGAAACAAAAATAAAATAAATCCAGTTCGCGTATAAAGACACCGTAATGACATGCTGTGTCTGGAAATAAACAAAGTCACGTGTTATTTCTTTCAAAAATGACATGGTGTTTATCGAGGCGTTAAAACATATAAAATTTAATATTGTCTTTTTTCCTTTTATTAGAAAACTTCCTTATTAGGATGCTTTCCAATAAATGATAACAAGTCGAGAAATTGTTGAAAGTTACTAAAATAGAACATCTTACTGTGTACCATTACCATATCAGACAAATGTCGTATATTTCTGCGCATGTGCTTGAAGTGACATTAATCTATTAAAGAAGCTTGTCCCGAAATCCCGATAAATTCGGTATTTTGATTGCTCAGAATGTCTTGGGCAAATAGCCATGCAAATGATGCACCCAACATCCAAGGTATATGAGAGCGTGCAACATCCAGGGTATAATCGCACGCGAAATATCGGAGGTATATGGTTCAAACGAAAGCTTTCCGCTTTTGCTCGCCTCGAAATAAAAACCGAACCCCAAAACCCGAAAATAGTCACAAATATCATCAGATTTCAGACAATTCAATCATAAAAATAAAATAAGAGCAAATGATTCGTCCCCTGAGTACCAATGTGTTCTATGTGCCATTTGGCACATATAACACATTGGAACTCATGGGGACGATGTGTCATTTAAATAGTGTTTACTCGTTTCCTTAACGACCCAATGGATGTAACTATATCTGTTGTCTTCTGTGATTATAAAAACAAAATAACTATCACGCATTTAGTCCAAGTGATTGCGGAGCTGAGAAATTAGTCCACAAATTTATTTCCACTCTGTTTGTATTGTGTTTCAAATGAGACAAACACGTTATATCCGCCAACATGTATGGTATATGGAGATTTAATACCTGGATGTCTCATTTAAACACCTCGCCTGCGGCTCGGTGTTTAAAAACCGACATCCAGGTATTAAATCTCCAAATGAGACATCCATGTATTAAATCTCCAAATGAGACATCCAGGTATTAAATCTCCAAATGAGACATCCAGGTATTAAATCTCCAAATGAGACACCCAGGTATTAAATCTCCAAATGAGACATCCAGGTATTAAATCTCCAAATGAGACATCCAGGTATTAAATCTCCAAATGAGACATCCAGGTATTAAATCTCCAAATGAGACATCCAGGTATTAAATCTCCAAATGAGACATCCAGGTATTACATCTCCAAATGAGACATCCGGGTGTTAAATCTCCAAATGAGACATCCAGATATTAAATCTCCAAATGAGACATCCAGATATTAAATCTCCATATACCATATACCATACATGTTGGCGGAGATAACTTATAATGTCTGATAGAAAGTAGGTATTTGTTCATTCATCCAGCCTTGGAAATATTTTGATGATGAAGAATAATTTGTGGTTTGTAAAGTTCGGCTTATTTTCTCTTCCAAACTCAAGTACGAGTTTCGTAAAATAGGTAGGTTTATAATATGCATGTATATGATAATTGTATATACAAATCTGACAATAACATTGCATTCTGATCCTTTAATGGAAAGCTAAAATGATAATAAACCAAGATTTTGGTATTGATAAAACCTACTAAAATTGGACAAATGATGTAGTTTTTGGTAACTTCACTCGACAGGTGTTGCATTAAAAATTCACTGTCCGCATATTATACTGAGTTAGTAAAACAAAACAACACTATTACAAAAAGATGGCTGAGGGCCTGCAGTGAAATTTTAGTTGAAACTTCAATGACAGAACTTCGGAAAATTGCATTCTGGTAGAGAGACTTTGGTGTCCAATTCTTGTTTTGTTTCTTTTCAGAACTTGAATGGGGATTTACAAATAGATTGTTACTTTCTAAACGTTCTCTGTTTGCAACTAGGTTTTATTTAATTTACAATAGGTAACAATAATTATATGCAAACATGCAACACATTTAAAAACAGACCAAGGCAATTTTGACGACGTGTGTGCTACACACGCTGCCATGTTTACTTTCTATTTTCCGTTTAATTGTTTCTGGAAACACCGTAAATCAAAATTTAGATACCAATAGTTCAGTAACTTTTTTTGCAGTAGTGTATCGAGCACACAACATTGCTTTGAATTTAGTGTCTATTGTGGAATGGACGAATCCATCCAGCAGTTAAAGAGAGGTTCAGTAATAATTTGATCCCACAACTCTGATTAGTTGTAGAAGTATATTATTCCTGGTGCCTCGCTATCGATTCATTGTTCATTGTGTTGTTTGCGTGCTCCCAACCAAACTTTTATTCACGCAAAAATTTCTGCATACCGTGTTGAGAGGGTTAACCACCCTTTTCATTCCTTCAGTCACGTTATGAATTTAAAGAGAGCCATCTGCAGAGATGGAATCAATGACACTGGTGACACTGCGACAAGATGAAATGAATGCATGAAGAATCTTCCGGGGTTACTCAGTGGTTAATTGGTACTAGCCAGGTACGGAATGCCCAGGATACTGGACATGGGTTTTGTAACACCAGACAAAAAGTCAACAAAACTGACCAATGCAAGTTTTATATATAGTATCACCGTTATGTTTATGAACAAACTGTTGTATCAGAGTGGAGCTCTTGTTTCTAAGTTCATATCTCGACGAGTGGAGATATCGCCTTTAGAAAGAAAAGCGAGACTATGGTACAACATTTTGTAAATAAACATAATGGTGGTGATAGAATTATCCAACAATTCTCAACTGTAATAACTTGATTAACACTTTACCTAACAAACCTGTCTGAAATAAAATAATTCTATATAAATATAATACTCTATGCATAATATTGTCCATTAATACCTTTTCTTGTGGAATAATATTTATTTCTGTTCCATCGTACTTTATTTTCAAAAAACTTTTTTTTTGTAAGTATAGCGATTTATATGTCACGTCTTAGAATGGAGTACAGCAGGTCGTATATGTTTCAAAACAACGGGGGCAATGGTTTTACCATGTCTCCGCCTTTGCTGTTAAGACAAACATACTCCGTTCTGTTAAAAGAATGACACCTTTTTTTTCTTGAAAAGAACGCTTCATGGAAATGTTTCGGTTACAATAACACTCAAAATACTACGCAACAGAGTACGCACGTTGTGGAAAAGTGTACTGTAGAAAAGGAATACCAGACTCGACACAAAATTCGCAACAATGTAATTTGTCAAAAGTATGAATTAAGATTACAAGACTGAAGTTGGCACCTGGGATATTGCAGCCTCTCCCCACATCGTTGCCCAAAAGAGTGAAAAGTAGAAAGAACAAGTAAAGTTAAACGTATCAGTTCTGGTATTGCACAAATCGCAGACGACACCTGGAAACCAAAAATGTTGAATTTCTAAAGAAATGCCATTTTGTTCTCAAAATCGGAGCTCATGCTCCGTCATTGGGACGATCGCAAAGAGCTCGTTCCAATAAGGGTTCACAAGTTATGCTTCGAAGACAAAAAAAAAAAAAAAAAATAGAAATATTCTGGGCAATTATAATTGTGAAGAATCGCAGGTTCATCCCTGAATACAAACAAGTACTAAAACTCGTAAACACTTCATATATATTATATTGTAGCGGAAAATATCCTAATAATGAAAACTCAAGTTTTTCTTTCTTCTGTCTACGCATTTCAAAATCGCAGTCAACGTTGGTTAATGGGTCAAAATTGGCATCCCCGGATACAGAAAAATGTTGATCTCCGATCACTGAACTGAACGCAGATGCCGTGGCAAGATGCTCTTTCTACCAGTGGAAATGAGAACAGTGATCGCATCATTTTCTGAAAATAACTCTTTCTCGCATTACTTTTTTTAAGGTGCCGTGTACGTGCAGGGTTGATATCAAATATATAAAAAAAATTGTGTTGATTTTTGAACAATAGAAAGTTGTGACTTTTATTTCCTTTTTTCAAAGGCAAGGCACAAAAAAAATGATGTTTTTAAAACATTTTCAATCTGATGACTGAACTCTTATATGGCATCTAGAAAAGACATTAAGATAAAACTGGTGCCAATATGTTCAACATAAATGTGTGTGTCATCAATGCTGAATACAATTCAGTGCAGTAATAAGCGCTACAGCTGTCTCTTTTGGAATACTGAGTACAGAAAAAATGCCCCATTTACTGGAAAATTAGGTTTTCTGACAGTACTAATTTGTATGCAGCCAAACATGTACTGGATAAAATTAGTCTGGGAGTTGAAGGGTTGGACCAGTAACATGATGGGTTTGATGGCATCTGAAGCAGAATGGCTCAGGAAACTGCATGTACAAAATCCATAAAAATCTGCCTTGGGAAAATGATAGGCCATCTCAGTAGACATGTGCTGCCAATTCCATGGTGATACGTGGTGTCAGAACGCATCCGCAGAACGTGTAGTTTGGAAAATACATGCGTTCATCGCCCACTTTGTGTGACGATGGCAGTCATCTTGGTATCTATGCTGGTGCAGGTTTGTATGACACTGGAAGGGCTGGGGTGGGATGAAGTAGAGATGTGTTGTAATGGTATGTTCGAATGCAAGCGGTTATATGTGATTCCCAAAAATTACACAACAACTATCATAAATTACTCAAATGGACTTTTCGAGACTGCCATTTTGAGTAGAACGTAGTGCTAAGGGGTCATTAACCACGTGGGGTATGGTCAAGGGTCTGTTTTCCAGGCCAGAATATGGAGTATTAGTACTTTTAATTTTTCTTTCCTGTTCTGACTACTCTTTACTTTACCGTTCCATGTAGTCAAAGGTATCTCTGGTATCGATCCCTATCCTCGACTGAGTCTCCTTAGATTCAGTCAGATCGCTCTTTCTTCCTACTCCGCATATGCATATACAGCCGATCTTTCAAGCTGATACCTGTGCGACCACTTTATTGCACAGCTCATCTGGGAGATAGTCAGATACTTGAAATACGGAGGTGAGCAAACGAGATAGGTCATTCTAGCCCTCCCCTCTTTTGCATGGTCATATTGGCCATGTGCCACTATAGAAACCAAGACAGCGGCCTCCACCATATAACATGGTCCGCGGAATCACGTAGTGCTTTAACAACACGCGTTCCGCATACGCACCTACAACACGTATCATCATAGCAGCATCGTCACAATAGCATCATCAGGGTAACACCGTCATGGCTATCGTGACGACACATGTGACACTCACAATACGTCACATGAGATGACCAAAGATATACCTCGAATTGGTTTGAATCTATATTATTTACGTCACGCATCACCTACTTTTAAAGTTTTGTAAAAAATGTCCCCAAAGCGGGTTTTCGTTGTTATCCAGGAAATACTCCCGTTTCCAACGAAACAAAATTTAGCTGGTTACTTCTTCAGGCCAAGTCTCCTTTTTTGAATTCACCTGCTGGACTCAATTTGTTGCCTCGTAGTTGCTGAATATAGGTACAGAAGGCAAAATAAGCCATATGCCTTCTGTTTTGGAAAAAAATGGGTACAGAAAATTGCAAAATATACTGGAAATTGAGGTTTTTATGACGGTGCTAATTTTCATTCAGCCAAAACAGGTACTGGAAAAGGAGGCACAATAATACTTAATTGCCCTATACAAAGATATACGTTCTACATCATTTTTGTTTAGGAAACCAAATACAGAAAAATGAAAAATTGTCTAAAAAAGTTTTTTCTGACAGTATACTTCTTGAGGCAGTCTATGCAGGTATTGGGTTAAGGCAAACGACAAAACGTATCATCACAAATTTGTTAGGATTCTTTGTGAAAATTACAGTACGTGGAGATGGTATTATTACTAAATCACCCGCAGAGTGAAGATTCCATCCAAGCAATAATTGCGAATTTGTTGAAAAGCACAAGCAGCACCGGCAATGTTTCAGCCAATGGACCTCTGGGTTAAACCCGGAGGTCTATTGGCTGAAACATTGCTTGTGTTTTTTGTCGATATGAACAAAATTTGAAAGATAAAGCTTGGGTGATAACCCCATTCCGCGGGTGATTTACTTACAATCCACTCTCCACGTACTGTATATAGCAAAATGTCAAAAATCTGAGCCTTAAAATGAGGTTCAAAATAAAAACAGGTTACAGAAAAGGGGTAAAATTGTCATTGCTTGCATTGGGGCAAAATGTGAGAAAGTGACAAAACACTCCGGGAGATATAATTAACCATGAGTGTGGACGAAGGCGAAGTTGTTGAATTGCGGTCTGAAGAAAGAAAAGAAAAAGAAAAAAAGTCCGACTTTCGTTATAAGTTATTTCAACTTTGGTGAATGACTTGATAATATTTGAACCTAAATTCCACTTCGTGCTCTTTGGCTTTACATTACACTGCACAAGGTAGTATAGGAAGAATGTTCAAACATTCAAATGTCCTCTTTCCAATCATGCGAGCTTAAATCTAAACAGAATTCAAATTGAATTGGATGGTTTTCAAATCGCAAAGCGAATTTCCAAAAGTCATTCAAAGAAACAGGTCCAACACCTGTTGCGCCCAACGCACGTTTTGGAACCAAGTCTGATTGTGAATGCATTTTAAAAAGTTCGAATGGGAAATGTTAAAAATGAAGCTGAAAATGGAAGGTGAGCACAACATCGTAAACTTGGTAACGTTGGCATAGTGAGTTTATATTTCAATTCCAAAATAGTGGTTAACTGGTTGAGGGCTAGACTATTTTTGGTGGTCTGAAATTGTTATTTTGAATTTTTGTCATTACAAATTATTGATGAGTGCCTGTGGGCACACGGTCACTCTCCCATAATTTATAATTAAACAAATTTATATAAACAAAATATTATTTACGTTTAACTCACCATGAAACATGAGCAAGGAAAATGTTGGCTTTTGTATTACCTTCATTTTTGTGAAAGCCCCGATAGTGACTTCTTCCACTCAACCAGTTAAAACAATTTCCCCTGACAAAAAGGTGGTGTGAAAATATCGATAGCTGTGTAATTGATATAGGCATGCTGCGGGGATTACAAAGATGAGTTTTATAATGAGACAAGAAAAAAACCCAACAAAACACAACCAAAAAATCCGAAAATACGGCTACGACCGCTCATAATTTGTCTGTTTGGTGCCACATTCTCAGATATGATTTGTGGAGGACATTATATATTCAAATATGAGAGAGGGAGGTTTCGTATAGGAGCAGATATTAAACAATAGAGAGAACAATTTAAAAGTGACGTTGTTTCTAACAAAGGTCGGGTATGAACAAAATGAAAACTAACTGTATAATTAGAAGTCATCTTTAACCCTTTACCTAACATGAAAAGCAGACGACACTTGCAAAAAAAATTCTTGAATAACTAATTTTTTTCATTTTTTGTCTCAAAAACATAGGTTATGACCCCTCATTGGAACGAGCACGACGAGCTTGTTCCAATGAGGGGTCATAACCTATGTTTTTGAGACAAAAATGAAAAAATAATGAAAATTAATTGGCGATTTTTGAGAATAGCGCTGGCCGTTTTGGCCGTTACGTTGGGTAAAGGGTTAACCCTTTGAGCACTAGCGGACGTTTTTTTCCGGCCAGGAACATGATACGTCATAATTTCATTAAATAGGATGGATGCTAAATGCATGTGCGTGGTAGACCAATCAATATTTTCAACGTGCAGTCCCAAGGCTGCACGCTGAAAATATTAATTGGTCTGCCCCAAAAATAATGAACATGGACTCTTCCAGTTGCTGTCATTGGACTAATATGGGAGGTACTACCAGGGTTCCGAGGGTTAATAAACGAGTATCACATTTGTTGATGGTAGGTTTATGAATGTGGCTGCAGCATGCTGAACTAAAAATAAAAAGGCTAACGATCCCAAAAAGTCATTTCAACTTCCTTAATCTGGGAACTTTGAACGGTAACCGTACGGAGAGTTCCGTATTTTAAAGGGTTCATGTTTACTGTGTGAATGCAATGTCTTACAGTGTTGGTTTTGTAACTGAAGTAATGCGGCCGTGAACAACATTCACAACACACCTACATGTACTACCACCACTATTTAGTTGCACGCAAAGCTTTTTAACTCACATCAGTCCAAGTGAAGTCTGTTTGGTAAAAACATTGTCATTTGCTAAGAATGTGTAATAACTTAGAGCCAAATTTCGCCTTTTACAGAAAGGATAGGAAGCGGTATCACATATAAGACCAGTTCGGTGAACCCTGAAACAGCAATCCAAGTCCGGGTAACTGAATCAACTTGTGGAGATCTGTGTGGTATTTACTGGAGATACAGCAGTGAAGGCCCGACCCTAAAGTTTCTTGATGTTTTAAACGCACATTATCGAACGTTCTTTTAATAGAACCTTCTGTGGCATGCGATTGATCGGTCACTCTTTAAGTAACGTTGATTCTATAGCACCCAAGTCATTACAGACACACTTGTTTGTCAAGCCAGTAATAAGGAGAAACTCCGCTGTTTTTAACGGCATCACTGTGAAGAAGGCGAGTCTTTGAGTACCTCTTTGCCGGAGAAATTGACCGAACATTTATTTATTTTACCGTTCCTAGTGAAAAAGCACGTTAAAATCTACAATATACCGAGGGTGTCTGTATAATTGCGGGAAGCTGAGAATACGTTCCACCCAACTGATTTCTGTTTGAAATATATCAGAACTGAAAATGCAAAAATGCGTTTACCTCACGATGGCTGTTATGATGTTGAGCCAGTCAACAAAAGGTTGGTATTTTAGTTCTCTTTACGTCTTCAGGCAAATTATTTTCATTTGTTTCGATTCCTAGATAAAGTGATCTGTTTAACTATCGCTAATATCCGGGCCATCGTAATGTGTAGTACGGCTGCCGGGGTCTGGTCACATTCCACGGATAGGCAATATTTCAATAATATTAGATTCCAAACACGAATTATAGGAATAATGACCAAAAAATTATTTAATGAAGCGCAGGTCACAACCCGAGGCTTCATCAATTAAACAATTTTACTGATGATGATTTTTATTACCTGGTAAACGCATGCGTGGACATTATTGCCAACGCGTGGATTACGACCAGTCCACGGTGGTAATACTGTAAACGAGTGTATAGCTATCAGGCGATGATTATTCGTTTGCCAGTCTGCTTGACTGACATTATAAGTTACAGGACGTTCAGGTGGCGGATACGGTATCATATGAGGCGAGGAGAAAACAATATTGGACGAGGCGGTACGCCGAGTCCAATATTGTTTTTGCTGAGCCTCATATGATACCGTATCCGCCACCTGAACGTCCTGTAACGTATTTATTATGCCAGGGAAAACAAAATAACAATCAAATTTGAACGCCGGCACATTTTCAAAACTGGTGCAAAACGCTATGTAAGTTGTAACAAACGTGCACAGTTGTCTCCCTGTTTGTGTATAATTTCCTTGACAACACAGACAACAGCGATAGACGCTTTTCTTCGTACTGTCACTTTGTCTTGAGTGTGCAGAAAATGTCCGAAACGTCCGATTTTACAAAATTCGAACAAAATAAATGTATCTCGCATCTTTTCCCATTGACTTTCATTCATTTTCCTACAATTTCATCATTGTGCAATCTTATAATTATTCAATGAAATTAAATCCATTTTCGAAGCGACGTTATCCATTTACCACAACAGAGACTACAGAATGAGCTCAACGAGAAAAATGAAATTAATCTATTCCCGAGATAAGACAATTTTTTTCTCAGTTTATTTATTCACACTATATATATTTTTCAACTTTCTAACAACGCATTTATGGGTTATATATTTTTTCTAAAGCTTTTAAAATATCGAGGCGAACACCGTACCCAAACTGTTGTGTGTTAGCCTCAATAAGCTTTGACCCTATGTCAAGTTAGGGCCAGGCCGACTTATCCGTTATCGGTAGATCGAATACAGTAGTATTTCTCACTTCAAATAATTAAATTTACATTTAGAAAATAAATTTCACAATAAATTTATTATAAAACGAGAGAAAATGAGACATATAGACACGGAGGGACGTTTGATTGTACTGCAATTTCTTCAATATATGGATATAAAAGCACTGCGAGGTGAGGAATTTCCACGTCGAAACAAAATGGCGGTGCTGACCTAATACGAGTTTCGTATTAGGTCACCTCGGGCTGCAGGTGACCCAATACGGCTCAGTACCGTCCCACTATTCGGGGGCTGTGATTGGCGAATTTCATTAGCTGGCATAATAAAACGATATATTGTAACCGTTTATCTTGATCAGTGAAAGTTGACACATTAGTGGTAGCAATGGTCTATTCTCCGTCTGCTGCTCACAGCTTCGAACGTCCAAACCATTGCTCTTTCTTCAGATGTTGTGGAGTTTGTGTGGGCCGCGCGAATCTAAACTCTTAACCTGTGGATGTATTTTCTTGATTTTTTTTCATGAAATCCAGTCATGGCTGCTATGAAGCAGCCATGACTGAATCTGATGAAAAGTTCGAACAAAGGGAGCTAAGCTATGATTCGTGATATCATTGGTCAAATTTACAGGTATACATTCTGTTAAACAGAAGCCAAATTATACCCTTTCTGTTCGCAAGTGTATTGGTGTCCTGGTGGGAATATCTGCCAGCAGCATGCAAGGAGTTAAATGCCAAGTCTAATTGAATTCCCATTCGAATCAAGTAAAGAATTTGGAATCGAAACTCGAATTGAATCTCACTTCCCTTGAAGTTATACACATTACAGCATCTTGCGATCGTAAATCGTCCATTGTAATCAACGGCATCTCGTCCGTTTGAGAAAATCAGTAAAAGAAACGAAATATTCCAGAGAAGGAATCAAAATAGTACTTCCTTGAAGTCTTCATCTATCAGCATGTCCCCTGTACCGGAGAGCTGATCCTTGAAGTTTTCATCTATCAGCATGTCCACTGTACCGGAGAGCTGATCCTTGAATTCTTCCTCTATCAGCATGCCTCCTGTACCGGAGATCTGATGGTTGAATTCTTCCTCTATCAGCATGCCTCCTGTACCGGAGATCTGATGGTTGAATTCTTCCTCTATCAGCATGCCTCCTGTACCGGAGATCTGATGGTTGAATTCTTCCTCTATCAGCATGCCTCCTGTACCGGAGATCTGATGGTTGAATTCTTCCTCTATCAGCATGCCTGCTGTGCTGGAGAGCTGATCCTTGAATTATTCATCTATCAGCATGCCTCCTGTGCCGGAGATCTGATGGTTGAATTCTTCCTCTATCAGCATGCCTCCTATACCGGAGAGCTGATCCTTGAATTATTCATCTATCAGCATGCCTCCTGTACCGGAGATCTGATGGTTGAATTCTTCCTCTATCAGCATGCCTCCTGTACCGGAGATCTGATGGTTGAATTCTTCCTCTATCAGCATGCCTCCTGTACCGGAGATCTGATGGTTGAATTCTTCCTCTATCAGCATGTCCCCTGTACCCGAGACCTGATCTTTGTATTCTTTCTCTATCAGCATGCCTCCTCTACCGGAGACCTGATCCTTAAATTCTTCCTCTATCAGCATTCCTCCTGTGCCAGAGACCTGATCCTTGAATTCCTCCTCTATCAGCATGCCTCCTGTACCGGAGACGTGATCCCTGAATTCTTCCTCTATCAGCATGTCCCCTGTGCTAGAGACCCGATACTTGAATTCTTCCTCTATCAGCATGTCTCCTGTACCGGAGACGTGATCCTTGAATTCTTCCCCTTTGAGCATGCCCCCCTGTACTGGAGACCTTATTCCTGAATTCTTCGTCTATGAGCATGCCTCCTGTACCAGAGACCTGATCCCTGAATTATTCCTCTATCAGCATGCCCCGTATACCGGAGAGCTGATCCTTGAATTCTTCCTCTATCAGCATGTCCCCTGTGCTGGAGACCCGATACTTGAATTCTTCCTCTATCAGCATGTCTCCTGTACCGGAGACGTGATCCTTGAATTCTTCCCCTTTGAGCATGCCCCCCCCCCCCCCCCCCCCCTGTACCGGAGACCTTATTCCTGAATTCTTCGTCTATGCGCATGCCTCCTGTACCAGAGACCTTATCCCTGAATTATTCCTCTATCAGCATGCCCCCCTGTACTGGACAGCTGATCCTTGAATTCTTCCTCTATCAGCATGTCTCCTGTACCGGATACATGACGATAAAAGGCGACTGCAATAAGATGTGGAGACACTTCGTCCCCTGAGTTCCAATGTATTCTATGAGCCAGTGGTCACATTGAACACATTGGAACTCAGGGAACGACTTGGTAGAATTGGTAGAATTTCGTCAGCATTTCGAAGATTCGAATATTCCCAAATGAGTGCGACCCGAATCGAATCAGCGGGACGATTTCGAAGCTTATCTTTTGAGGTCAAACATTAACTGATTGCTGTATTTTTTTATTGTTTCCCGCTTTCCCCCATTTTAATGTTCTTTTTAACTTCAAAGTTTAGCCCATTTTTGACATACTTCAAAAAAACTCTACATGGTCATTCACGAGAATGCACATTATAAGGATGGCAGCTATAAAACTTTACACACTGTGTTTTAGTTATTTGAAATTGTGCAATTTTATTTTTTATTTCAAATTTGCGCACACGTTTTGTAGATGCTAATTTTACGTTTTGTATTTACGTCTAATTTTCAGCCGCATTTCCAGCCTGAGCTTTTCGAAATATTGGGAATATGATCTCCACAAAAACATATCTAGAAATGCGGTGCAGTGTTAGACAATTCCCAATCACTATGGCTGTATGCTGAGGTGACGTCACGGGGTGGAGATCGCAGGGTAAAAAATTAAAATACGTCGGATTTCTTTGAAATTTTAGTATCTTGTTGAGCTAAAAAATTGGAAAATAGCTGTTTTTTATTTGTCACTATTTTTACGTTTTTTCTCACTCCAAAGTTTATGTTATTTTAGTCATATCTCATTAAACGTTCTACTTTTGTAATTCCAGTAGCCTTCATATAACAATTAAACATATGTTAGACTTCACACAACGTTTTCTAGTCATTTGAGATTGTTAACCTCCATTCTAGATTTGAAATTCTAACCCCCGATACCGGCAATGCCATTTCTGTGTTTTGTTTTTCTTTTCAGCCTCATTTTTAACATTTCCCTTTCGAAATTCTCTAAATTTAATCGCAATACATTTCAGACTTGGCACCAAAAACGGCGGTTTCGCAAAATGGCGCTGGCCCCGTTGTTGAATGACTTCTGGAAATGGAATTGCGATTTGACTAGAGAAACCTGTAAATTAACCCTTTAGCCTAACATGAAAAGCAGGCGACACTTGTAAAACATTTATTGAGTAACTAATGTTTTTCATTTTGTGTCTCTACTCGTTCCAACGTGGGGTAATATCCTTTTGAGAAAAAATGAAAAAATAATAAAAAATAATTGTCAATATTTGAGAATTGCGCTTGCGGTTTTGGCCTTTATGTTGGGTAAAGGGTTAACTTGCATGTGGGAAAGAAATGGAATGATTATATAAACAGCATCTTGCAGTATTTTCATACTTACACATTAAAATCAATTGAGTTAAACATCAACCCAAATCAACTGGGTCGAGTGAATATGAACTCAATCGGGTTCATATTTACTCAATCCAGTTGATTTGGGTTGATGTATAACCCACCTGTTTTTAGAGTGTAGCTAATATTTTGTTTTGCCCTATTCGTGATCTGTCTTGACAACACATTTGAATTCAAAGTTGGTGTACACAGATATATTACAATACTTCCCATACATGAAATAAGAGAACATTTCCATTCATTCTGTGTTGTATGGGCATGCGTTACTATTCAGAATAACTTCGTCTAAATTTTAGCATTGCGGCAGATAGAAAAATAACTGAACCATTTTTTACACAGAGAAGGAGACGGGTTGAAATATTTTACTTGTTAAGTCCATTAAGTGCAATCTTTATAGTTTTATGTGCAATGTTCATGTCGTTCATTGGATGCTTTTTATTGGTTCATTTTTCTGTTGAACAGTTGTCCCCAAATTATGTATAACGTTAGTAATTTCTACAAAAATAGTCGACCCCTGGGGCTTAACGCATTTTGTCTCAACTTTTATGTATTATTTTAGTAATCCGGAATAAATACTGACGCTCATGGGCTAAAAATAATCAGAATGTCTGATGGTTATTTGGCATCCTTTTACCTCTGAAAGATAGCGTTTTCCGTGATTAATCGAAGTGAAGTTCAATTTTCTTGTCATTTGGTCGGCGGTGAATTCCTCTTTTTTTGGATTGAGGTGTAATTATTCATTATTACCACTTTACCCAACGCAGACGATATCAAAGTTTATTATTTTAAATATCATTTTTTAAAAATTTTTTCAAACAAATTCAACAAAACCATATCATGTGACCCCTCATTGGAACGAGCTCATTGAGCTCGTTCCAATGTGGGGTCACATGATATGGTTTTGTTGAAATTGTTTGAAAAATTCAATTTTTTCAACTGCTCAATTTGCATATTACGCGGGCGATTCGTTAGGTAAAGGGTTAAGAAAGTTTAATAGGGCATGACAAGAACGTAACGCCCATCTTCAAAAAGTCATTTGACATGTCGGGCCGTTAATGGGTGAAAACTCATTTATAGACCGACTCGTCACGTGATTTTTGTTCCTTGCTGTCGTACACTCGGAAATGGAAATGGCTTCAACTTGTAAACAATCTGATTTTTTATTTAAATTATAAAATATATAAAATGTCCAGCAACGCTAGCCCCCATAAGAACATTCGCCTGTTTATAGTAAGTAAATCTGTATACAGTTTAAGGTTTTTTTTCCTGACTTAAAAGCGGTAAATATCGAGTCTCTTTTTAAGTGTTCCAACGTAATTGCGATTGAAAGCAAACCGGTGCCGATCACGTGATAATCATGTGACACAAGTTTGCTTGACAACAGATGATATTATCTTCTGTTGAAATTTAAAACTTTAAAAGTGTCATGTAATGTACAGGGTCAAAACTTTCTCAGAAACATAGTGGTAATAATAGTAATAACATGACTTTGTCGAGCCTTGTGGTTTATTAACGGCCCAACAGGTGTGAATAACTAACCTTCAGCTTATTAACGGTCCTCGATGTCGTCTCCGGCCTTTTATAAGCTGTCGGTCTGTTATTCACACCAGTTGAGCCGTTAAAAAACCACAATGCTCTCCAAAGTCGTGTTACTGTTATAGTATTTATTTATTGGTGTTTAAGGTCACATGTTTCTGCACAATGGCTAGTCATGACCACGACAGTTTTACGGGTGGAGGAAGCCGGTGTACCCGGAGAGAACCACCGAGCAACGGCGAACATTTGTCAGCTCCCCAACATACTAACTCCACACAAGCAGGGTAAGAAGACAAGTGTACGAGCGACGTGCAGTACGCCTTAATACACAACGCCACCGTGCCCCACGTGGGCAATGGAGGTAAAGTGTCTTGTCCAAGGACACAACGCGGTTGCCGCGGGTGGGATTCGAACTGAGGACCTCTCTGCTTGAGATGTAATTAAGATAGAAAATTGATTCGTTGCAGAGTTTTCTTTTTTGATTTTTTATTAAGGATGAATATATATGTGTTGTATATTTTATTTTCCCCTTTCAGTTTTGTGAATAAATGGATGAATTAACGAATGAATGGTTAGAAAATGACATCTATATTTTTCACTAATAAAGGCCGAACTAAAGCTAACCACTCTGTGTGCGATGCGAGTGTTGCAATAACGTATTTGGTAACAGCATTTCTTCTCCGTTTACACATTTTGATATTGTGTGATGCCTCAAATCTGAGGCTTGCAAAACAAACACGATAATTATTTTAAACGAGAAATTGTTATTTGTTACTTTATTGCAGCGCTCGGACCGCTTTAATTACATCTTGTGTGTATGTAAAGGCCTTAATTTATATGGATTTACATATTTCACTCCGTAAATTTCTGCCAAAAACATTACCGCTAAAATCAGTTTGGAAGCTTATTTCTCCTTCCTTTCATTCACGCGTGGACTGAAGTTTCAAATCTTCCAGTAAGTAAGATTTTACTTCAGTTTGTTGATATATTTTTACGGTTACAATTTGGAAGACTAGTGGTGATTTCTCTCTCACTACCCGGTATCGTTCTTTAACCCTTTACCCAACTAATCGCCCGCATCCGTCCGCGTAATATGCAAATTCAGCATCTGAAAAAATATTACTTTTCGAAAAATGTCAACAAAACTGTATCATGTGACCCCTCTTGGGAAAAGAGGGGTCACATTATATGGTTTTGTTGACTTTTTTTTAAAAAAAAATTAAAAAATGATATTTAAAATAATAACTTTTGAAATCGTCTGCGTAGGTTAAAGGTTTAACCCTTTACCTAACATGAAAAGCAGACGACACTTGCAAAAAAAATTCTTGAATACTTAATTTTTTTCATTTTTTGTCTCAAAAACATAGGTTATGACTCCTCGTTGGAACGAGCTCGACGAGCTCGTTCCAACGAGGGGTCATAACCTATGTTTTTGAGACAAAAAATGAAAATATTTAAAAATTAATTGGCGATTTTTGAGAATAGCGCTGGCCGGTTTTGGCCGTTACGTTGGGTAAAGGGTTAAGCATACAGTAGGTTAAACCTTTTATTAAATTCAATACTAAGACATAATACTGATTGTAAATCATAGTATTAAAATTGTCCATTCTCTCTGTTTTTCATTGACATGTGATCCAATTGGCATTCTCACCTTAGCATGTCAGCTTTTGGTACAGTCAGGGATATATCAATATACTTTAGATCCAACGATTCATTTAGAAATATAGAATACTTCAGCTCAAACTATATAGATGTCTGCTTTTGTCGTCTCTCCATCGCCTCCAGCTGAGGACTATGTTCAGACAACCAAGTAATTTTTACCTTTCAACACTGCTTAGAATTAAGATGCAAAGAACTATCTTTGGTAAGAACTTGGTTATAGATAGTTTGTACAGTATGGAGGCCGATGAAGTTAAAGCCAGAGTCCACCTATTCACCAACTCGTTGATTGCACATCACATCCTAATCAGGGTACGTCTCAATCAAGTCATTCACAGTACCTGCTCGATAAACTGGCACAGTCTGAAGACAATGTTATATTGTATATATAATGATAATTATATGGGAGATGACAGGAAGACAGCCAACCTGGCTATGTCATCTCCATGCAGTATACCTCTACTTTCACACGATTGTAACATAATATGTATATATAAACTGTATACTGTATACTGCAAAATAAAGAATCTAATCTAATCTAATTTAATCTAAAACCTCTGTTAACAATAGATATATTCGGACCCTTCTATTAACTTACAAATTGACGGCCTGCCAAAGTGTTATTATTACATGTCATGCAATCTGAGTAATTGGAAATGTCAGAAGGTGCATCTGATTGTTTTTACAGCTATTACATACCAATCTTGCCTTTTCCCGTCATGTATTTTTTGACAGCTTGGTGGGATTACTATTATTATCAGTACCCGCTCACACCAGAATTTCGAGTTAACTTCTCTGATAGAATAGTTTATTGGTTATGATTGTGTTTATACAAACACACAGTGACTTTTTCAGACTTGTTATTTCTATAAAGTTTGTAATTTTCCAACTGATGCCAGACTATAGGTCCAAAAATGCGTTTTTAGAAAACTGTGAGCCAATGGTCTGTTCTGGTGTACATAAATATATTCCAATTCTCCCCTACTTGGAGTAAGACAAAATGCGTTTTTAACACTCACGCAGTGAGAAAATAAGTATTTATCAGTCTCACTATTAGAGGACTGATGACATGGGACGATTGCTTCGCAATTCTGGCAGTATGGGCCTAATACTGAATGCTCACAAATTTGTGTACATTCAGTATTAGGTCTATACAGCCAGTTTTGAGAAACAGGGCAGGACCATGATTTTTTTTAGATTCTGTATCGGCGCTGGAGATTATAGGCCGCTAGTTCTTTTTCAAAACTGACGGTATGGGCCTAACATTGAATGCATGCAATGTTGTACGCATTCAGTATCAGGCTCAAACCGTCATTTTTTTTAAAAAAAAAGCCAGTGGCCCATATCGCCATTGCTTTACTACCGATATGCGTCTTTGCCTTTGATCAACTTGGTGATGCCTGGGGAATTTTGAATCTAGTTCAGTTGCTAAGATACCTGCGGAATGGGTATCTTGAAGAACTTCTTGAAAACGCCATTGAAACCATGCATGAGGTTCTAAGCACTGGATAATTTCAATCATGGTGTTAAGATCGACAACCAGTTTTATTTATTTACTAGCGGATGAATACCCGGCGTTGGACGGGAGAAGATGGTTATATCAATATACCCTCAGATATGATCGGCTTAAATAGAAGGCCAAGGTCACCAATTTCAAGGTCAAGGTCACCACGCACAGGCACCCCGATAAAGTCAAAATGATCGATGGGTCAATATACCCGCATAGATGAAATGTTAGCCCGATCGGCCCAGCCGTTTTCGAAATAAAAGCTCAAGGTCACCAATTTCAAGGTCAATGTCACCCCGCACGGACACGGCACCCATCCCATGTTACTCGCAGGGACGCATTACCCTTGTGCAGAAAATTTGAGATCGATCAGTCGAGAAACGGAGGAGTTCACCCGGGAGAGAGATAGAGAGATAGATAGAGAGATAGATACAGACATTCGCATTTATGTATTAGATGTAAGTTTCACTGGGTATCATGTCAAGAACATTTACAAAACGTCTCGTTTTCGCGAAGTACACCTGTTCTAATTAAGGCAGATAATAACCTGATGATTTATGGACCAGTTGTATTGCTGGCAGCAATACCAATTGATGATACATTACACCTTTCTTCCTTAAGGAGCTAGTTTGGAAACCCAATGTCAATGTGTGAGTCTGTTTGAAGCTCTTCGTTCCCGTTCTGGATAGCGTCTTTGTCGCACTGCGGGCCGGGTACTATGTTCGGGAATGTCAGAAGGAGAATGCACAATAGTGCCGTAACATTTTGTGGGTCAGATCAAATTTCAGGCTTGTTATTTTTAACTGGTGGTAATGTGTCATCCACACTGTCGAATGAGGCTTCATTTTTTATGTTTAAAACTTGAATTAGGAAGCCTTTTAAAAGTGGGTATTATGTGATCAATATGTTCATATCCACTCTCACTAAATATGTATGATCACCTCGACATTTTAGAATAATAATTCCTTGTTCCCGGTAGCCAAACAGTCTTATTCCTGTGGAAGTCGCAAACGCGATTGTGTTCGTTTGTTTCTAAACTACTCAACCTGCGCGCATGTTTATCATGAAAGAATTTCTGTGACTGCTCTTTTGCTGCTACAGCTAAGCCTAAATTCGGTTTTAACAAGCTCAGACGCGTTCTGCACTTTCTTTTTAATTAAGAACAGTTCGGCTGGAGTGCAACCTTTAACAGTATGTGGTGTGTTACAGAATGTGAATAGAAAGTTTGAAAAGAGGCGTGAGAGTGAAAGCTTTCCATCTAAAATTTGTTTAACCAGTGTTCGTTTTCAAGATGTGTACAGATCTCTACGACGATCACAAAAATGGCTAATTAATTTTCATTATTTTTTCACTTCTTTGTCTCAAAAACATAGGTTAAGACCCCTCTTTGGAACGAGCTCGGTGAGCTCGTTCCAAAGAGGGGTATTAACCTATGTTTTTGAGAAAAAAACGAAAAAAATGAGTTATTCCAGAACTTTTTTTGCAAGTGTCGTCTGCTTTTCATGATAGGTAAAGGGTTAATGGAGTTTTCTTGACAAAGTACGAAAACTCACAAGTCGTAAATTGGGGCAATTATCAGAAACCACCTCCTCGGGCAAGCCACGAGCTGAAAAAATGCTTTCAAAGCAAAGAAATAATTTTGCTTGTAGTAAGAGTCTGCATATCAAATACTTCAATTCACGTGGAATGGCTATCAAATACAACTGAACGATAAGTACCATCTTTTTCGACGAAATCAACATGTTACCTTTGCCAGAGACGAACAGGCCATGGCCATGTGTGCAAGGGCGCAACGGATTGTTTGTTTTTAACAGACTCAAAAACTCCACAAACTTTAACGAAGCCCTCCATCACAGCCTATAATTAAAGCCGCAAAACATGGCTTCTAAACAGAGATTTCATATTGTACATTCGTATTGGTTACGAATGGATTTCGTCCAAGATTCTTGACTGAAACTTTCCAAGAAGGACAATCCGTCAACCCCATAATTTTCAACCCAGTTCGACAGATAATTGATCTCGGCGATTATAAAACGTCTGTAACCTATTGTCAACGCAAACGGTTGCCTAACCTGCCGGGATGTACTCCATAACGCGAAACAAAATGGGGTCCTTGCGCGTTTCATTTGAGATATCGGTAGCATCAGTGTGATGCGAATCAACATGATAACTATGAAAAGTATCAGTCTCACAAAATACATTTGAATGCTCTCATGGTAATCTGGACAGGGCGTCAACATTTCCATGGATACTGGACGACCTCTAGACAACATCGTACTCTTGAGCACTCAAACTTACGGCACGTAGACGCATGGGTGCAGCTGCAAGATTCGGAGCAGCACTACTATGATCAAAAATACTTGTCAGTTGTTTGTGATTCGTGACCAGGCGAAGTCTGTTTTAAGCAGGTACTGGTGAAAGATTTTAACCCACAAAACAAACGAAAGGGCCTCTTTTTCAGTCTGAGCATAATTTCGTGTACTTAACGTTAATGCGCGTGACACAAATGCTACTAGGCGTCCATACCATTTGTGGAAAATATGAGACAAACCTGCGGCTACACCACATGGGGATGCATCGCAATAAAGTTTTATAGACATAGAACTGTCAAAATGCACCAGAACGCTGTTTCTGGCTACTGACACCTCAGATTTGTCAAACCCGGCTTGACAAGTTTTTGTCCATTCCCACTCTGTATTCGTGTTGACAACGACACGTAGATACTGCAAAATAGATACTAGGTCTTTTATAAATTTGCCATAATTATTTTTGAGACCTATGTACGCTTGTAACTTCTTGACATTTTTTTGGAGGTGGGACATTTAATTGCTTTTATTTTATCTGAAGAGAGGTGTATTCTCACAGAGTCAACCAAAAAATGGTATGCTTGGCTATATAAATGCACATTTCTCTTTTTTAGCATGGATGTTGTGATCTACGAGACACTGTAACATTAAATGAAGTGTTTTTCAAATGCTGCTCTTCATTCGCTGAAGAGACAAGTATATCGTCTTGATAGGTCACACACCGGGCATGCTTCGAAAGGTCGTATCCATAACCATTTGAAAAATCGACGTTGCGCTTTAAATCCCAAATGCAAGTCATTGATAACGAGACAGACCCAAATATGTATTTACTGTTGAATATTGTTTTGAATCCGAATACAAATGTAATTGTAAATATATATTTGATTGGTCGATCTCTGAGAAAATGTTACCAACCGCAAGCGTCGCAAAAGTGTCTTGCGTACGTGGAAGCGGGTAGCGATCTGTGTTATTGATGCGGTTCGCCGTGACTTTGTATTCGCTGCATATTGTATTTATTTATTTATTTATTGGTGTTTAAGGACATATACTTATGTACAATGGCTAATCGTGACCGTGACAGCTTTACGGATGGAGGAAGCCAGAGTACCCGGAGAGAACCACCAAGCATCGACGAGCAACTGTCAGCTCCTCAACATTCTAACTCTGTTCAAGCTCCAATCAAGCATGGTTACAGCGGTTGAAGACATGTTCACCATTGACGTGCAGTGCGCCTTGGTACACGGCGTCATCGTGCCCCCATGTAAGCAACCGAGATAAAGTACCTTGCTCAAGGTCACAACGCGGGTCGCCCTGTACGGGGATCGAACTCGGGACCTCTAGCATAGAAATCCAACAGTCTACCACTGATACGGGTTCTGCTGTGTCGATTACATATTGTAACGGAACCATTTGCGTTGAGACTACAACTATAAGAGCCACGTAATCACAGCGCGAAACACAATCGTTCCATTTCTCTCAATTTTTTTTTTATTCTTCCTGGACTTTTACCTTAATGGCGTGTGGTGCTGGTCGTGATTCATGAAACATGGGCTTCGCATTATCTTTTCTTTCACATGCAATTTTGCTTTAAACCCTTCAATTGTCCCACCGTGTTCAAATTGTTGCTTATTCTTTGACAAAACACTTTCAGCATTTTTGAAACATTTATTGGACTTCTCGAAATTTTGTGAGTTAACATTTATTTCATAAAGCTCTTTCCGATTAAGTTTGTGTACATGCTACCAATTCCGTCCAAATAAGAATGGCCCGCCATCGCTAGTTATAATTAGGGGTAAACTAACAATTTCATTATTATTCACAACCGGAGAATTTATTTGACCTATTCCGGGAATCTTTATTAAATTCTGAGATCCTGTACATCTTCACTTAATGGTAAATTGGACAATTGCTTGTCGTATAGAGATCCCGAAACGATCGACACAGCAGAACCCGTATCCGATTAAAAATTTATAGTTTTCCTATTTATGTCAACATGTACTTTGTAATAATCAGTTCCGTCACGTGATGTTATGTTAACGAATACATTGAACACTTTTAAATCGTCAGAATTTTCATGTTGACTGCCTCCGGACACAGCACACCCAGAGAGAAATTTTTGCTGTTTCGACTTTGAAGCGGTTGTGCTGGTTTCACTTCGACGCATCTTGCTGGGATGACCCATTTTAGAACAATTAAAACATCGGTGATTCTTAATTTTGCAAATATTGGTATTATGGTTAACAGCACTACTTTGGTAACAAGATTTAGCTCTGGAGTCAGTTGCAGAGTCTGCACATTGCTCTGGCCAACAATGTCGGATTGTGTGCCTTTCCCCTATGAAAGTTTTTTTTGGACAAAATTTGTGGAAATATATGTAGTTCGAGAGAATTCTTTTCGCCAAGTTCCATTACCTGTAATAATTCACACGCACATGTGAAAGTCAACTCTTTCAAAGTCAAAAGTTTTCTTTGTATTTGATCAATTCGTAACCAGCAGACTCAGTAGTATCGTAAGACACTGATAAAATGTTCCAAATACACAATGATCGGACAGTTCGTCCCCTGAGTTCTAATGTGTTCTATGTGCCAGTAGGCACATAGAACACATTGGAACTCAGGGGGCGAGTTGTTCAGTTCAAGAAAATAAACAGAAATACTTTCACCTTCCCGCCGATTACGTTTGTGAAATTGAAGAGCTCTGCTACCACAATGGGTTTCGGTGTGAAATGGTCAAATATTTATCGAAATCGTCGAATTGTTTTGTCTTGGGCAATTCCGGGATAAGCATGCACTTTAAAATACCGATTGTTTGAACTCCGATCACTGATAGAAAACCTGCGACCTTCCTATCGCCAGAAGTATTGTTTGCCTCGAAGTACTAGCACAACCGTGCAACGTAACCCCACCCCCCCTCCCCCAGTCCTCGCCACTTTCATGGAATTCTTCAATTTTCCAATTAATGCCAATACTCAAATAACGTTACCCCGAAAATCATCGATCGTCGCCACATTTTCAAGTATTTCTGTATGTTTCACTGGGTATCTTGTCAAGAACATTTACAAAACGACCCACTTTCTCCAAGATATACTTTTTTTTTTTATTTTCCCATTCTGCGTGCCTGGCTGGTCACCTGTTCAAATTAAAGCAGGTAATAAACTGACGATGAATGGACCAGTTGTATAGCAGACAATATCAACTAATAATATATTACAACCAGAAAGTTTTGATAAGTCAGACGATCGTGTTTTCTCGCTCGATCGCCATCGCATACAGGGAAGATAAAGACATTTTTTTTTAAAAATATTAGCTCACAACATTCTCAACGTATTATTTATAAGGAAAGTGTTGTATAGTGCGTGGGTATGAGAACAGTCCGTCAGTGAGGGACCCGGGACATCGAAGGAGTTATGCGCAAACATGCGCCGATATACGACTCGCTGCATCCCAATAAGTCCACTTTGATCAGGAAGCATTTCTTGCGAATGCAAAGAACAAAACACAGTTTATTAAATTGTTGTTCTCTTCTCTCGGAAAAGACGGTCAGAGTACCTATATTAGTACTGCCAACACGATCATTGTGCCAAACGCTATCGATATAGATTCGAGCGGAAGAAGCGTTGTCGTTGTATCTGATGACACAGATATTCTGGTACTTTTGGCGCACCATTGTGGCGGATGTGTATTTCGAATCAGAGATACGTTGATACGGCGTGTGGCATCCCTATAAAACTGGGAATGCTATTATCTCGATTAGTAAAGTTATACAATTAAAAATCCTTTTGCGCCATTAGTGGAGCGGTTGTAACACCACTTCAGCAACTTTCGAGCAGGGAAAACAAATCTTTTCAAGCCGGGTCTGCACAAATCAGAGTGTTAGCGCAGACAGCTGGCACCCAAAGTAAGTGATGATTCCCCCCCCCCTCCGTAAAGCGGGTTTCAGTTTCTTCCAAATTCTTTATGGAGCGAAATCTGGAGAATCACTTGTTAGGCTCCGTTACGTTTAGTTCAGGGAGATTTTTGTCCTCTTGCAAAGACCCTATAGAACCATAAAAGCGTCCCCAGAAGGAGTAGCGTATTTCCTTCTTTTGCGTGTGCGTCTGCGGACTGCCCGTTGAAATTCGTTGACCAAAGATGTGTTTGATACGACGGACTTGGGTTGGAAGCTTCAAAATACTGAACTTGTACTCATGATGATGAATAGAGAAACAGACCCAAATTCTCCTCTGAATTGTGTGCATTGCAAATGCAAGATGAAAAGCAGAAATATATGCGGAATCAATACTTGTTCCTGTCGCGAGCATGAGCTGAAGCGTGCGACAGCTTATGGGCAATGTAGTGGTGATGCTTGTCGGAATTCTGAAGAAGTTTGTGGCCACCGAGTCTGAAGATTCTGAATGATATTGCTTCCTTGCTATCCTTCTGACCCAAGCTATTTTGGAGTCTATCTCCGAATTGTTTGGACAAAAGCCTCGATATCGTAGCTGAGTGTCATACTTCTTCTGAATACATCCCATGAGTTAGATATCCTACCGGTGATTGGTGGCACTTTTTGCTTACACCAATGTTTCACGTTTTTAATGGAATCAGCAGCCCTTTTGACGTTCAACGAACTGCCAGGAAGGTTAAGGTTTTGCGGTACTGGGGCATCAGCCTTATGCTTTATGTCATGTTTGAGACGAGTAACCCGCTCGGGAATTGGATTTTGAGTTTGAACCAGATGTCAATTCCTAACGCGGTTACAAGAGATAAGGTGAATGACATTACGTCGCCTGAGTGCTAGAATGTCCTATGTCCCATAGAGGACATAGGACATTCTAGCTCTCATGCGACGATTAGATGAATCACAATAGAGGAAGTTACGAATCTGTTAATAACTTTTGGTTTACGTCGAGAAAAATTCCTCTTTCTAAGAAAACTATGCAATGTATGAGGTTTTGTATATTTCAACAGAGTGTCACTATAATTGTGAGACAGTCTGCTGTGATATTTTTCTCTGGTTCTAAATCATTATCTTCTGCAAGGGGTTCCATTTTACGCAAAAACTGCATCGTATACGCCCCAGATCTCACAACATATTAGGCGGAAAAATTGTCATTATTTTTTTTTTATTTTATCACTTAGGTGGCGTACTAAAGCGGATGAGATGTGATTTGATGATTTCTTTAAATGTGTGTGGTGCATGAATAACCTTGTTAATGACAATTGGTTTACATCAGTTGTTTGAAAACACACCTTATAGTCTAACTGGTCAGATGGTTGGAACTGGTTGCATTTAAACATGATCAAATCCTGAAACGCAGTAGAATCTAGACTGAGGGGACCATTTACTTTGATGTACGAACCGTAATAGTTCAATTGTCTAACGAATCATCAAATCGACTTAAGCGATATTCGCGAAGATGCTTTTTGCATTAGCTTAAGGCATTTTCCTCCAATCGGGCTTCATAAATGACCACAAGAGTGGGGCTGGATCGTGTGCCCATTGGGCAAGCCATTATTTGTAAAATTAATATTTTGTAGGCATTAGTTTGAAAGTTAATACCGTTTAAGCACACATTTAAACGACCGAATATTTGTTGACCTGACTAGAGCTGCACGATATTCAAAACTGAATACCGGTATCGGTATTCAAAAAAATACCGCGGTATACCGGTATATCGAAAACTGTTCAGTTATCTGAACACAAGTTCCACAATCGAGACGTAAGGCATCACAGTCGGAACGAATCAGCATGTCTTGATGATGCGGTTCAAAATACCTTTACTCAATGCAGACGATATCAAAATTTATTGTTTTAAATAATAGTTTATCAGATTTTTCCCAAAATGTCTACAAAACAATTTTATGTTACCCCTCATTGGAACGAGCTCAGCGAGCTCGTTCCAATGAGGGGTCACATGATACAGTTTTGTTGAAATTTTTGAAAATTATTTTTCAGCTGCTGAATTTGTATATTACGCGGGCACATGCGGGCGATTCTTTGGGGAAAGGGATAATATTATTCATTCGGGGCTACAGTTTAAACTCAAGACATCTTGAAAATTAAATCGTGGGTAAATAAATAATGACGATAAACCGATAATTTTTAATTACACCGGTATTCAATCGATATTGGTTTGAATACCGGTATATGTCGGTTTATCGATATGCCGTGCAGCCCTAGACTTGACCGTGTTACATCAGGATAATTTTCGAATGCATTTGTTTCAGTATTATCTTACAATAATAAGAATAAATGATTCATCTGTAGAATCTGGTAATATCAGTCATGTCATAAAAGACGAGTTGTGTTGAACGAGTCGATCAATTCGTTTATACAGTGTCAGATTTCAGCGATGAATGTCGAAATCCTACTTCAGCTGGTCCGGGGGGGGGGGGGGGGGGGGGGCATCTATCTGCCCAAATGTAGTACACAACACAAATAACTGACACTAGTCTCAGAACTTCTCCAATGTCCTATGCATGTTTGATCTGCAAGTTTACTTCAAGGAAAACATATATATTTAAATGGATAATGGATTACAACTTCTTTTTGTCAAATAAAATCTCTCATTAGGAGAAGCGATTTATACCTCCTCTATGAAGTTTTATGCAAGTTAGTTAATCATTGAATATACACGAGCAACAAGCTAACGGGCCCGTACTAATATATCATAGGCAAGGAGGTGATTGAAGATCTCCTTGCAAAGTGATCAGATTTCAATACAAAAATAAGTTCTAATTGATCACAAAATACATGCAAAATCATGCAAAGCACCATTTTTATCCTTCCATTTAACACAACATATTGACATTTCCACATTGAACCTGAGTTAGTTGTGATAGAGCTTGCAGCAGTTTTTGAGAACTAACCTCCATCAGGTCTATAAGTGAGATATCTTTAATTTGAGATATGGATTGTGCAACACTAGGTATTCCCCGTAAAAAATGTATTTTAGCCTAAAGCGAAGTAAATAAATATTGGGCGTCTGATTCCAGAAGGCATCCTAAGTCCACTTTCATAAAAAAATTTCCAAGTCATATAATCATTTGCTAGATTAGACGTCAACCTAAAAAGATGTCGGGTAGAGCAATTTGCCAATACGCAGGTTCATCCTCTGTTCCAGCAAAACACTACCTTTGGATTGGCCAAGAAGTGAGAATAACCCTTTACCCAACTTAACGGCCAAAACCGGCTAGCGCTATTCTCAAAAATCGCCAATTAATTTTCATTATTTTTTCATTTTTGTCTCAAAAACATAGGTTATGACCCCTCGTTGGAACGAGCTCGTCGAGCTCGTTCCAACGAGGGGCCATAACCTATGTTTTTGAGACAAAAAATGAAAAATATTAGTTACTCAAGAATTTGTTTTGCAAGTGTCGTCTGCTTTCCATGTTAGGTAAAGGGTTAAGCATTTACCTAATGCCGACGATATCAAAATTTATTATTTTAATTATTATTTTTCACAATTGAAAACAAATTTCAGCAAAACCATATCATGTGACAGCTCATTGGAACGATCTCGATGAACCCATTCCAATGAAGGGGTCACACGATATGTTTTTTTTAAAAATAATTTGACAAATTTATTTCTTTCAACTGCTGAATTTGCAAATTATGCGGGCGGATGCGGGCGATTCGTTAAGCAAAGGGTTAAGTTCAATTAGAATATCCAAACCCATTTCAGCAGCCTCTACAGTTAATACTAGAAGTCCTGCCACGAACTGTGCGCTTATCTAGGCTTAACTGCGCATAGGAATTGCGCGCAATTGCCACATCGAATGGCATCCAAAGCACGGCAGGTTCTCCTGGTTACTCATCGCAAAAATATGCAATGTTTCTGCCAATGGACCTCCGGGTTACCGGGAGGACCATTGGCGGAAACATTGCTTGTGCACAGGCTAGATGTACAGAATTTGATAGCCTTACTCTGGTCATAACGCGTAGATTAATGCGCAGATCGACGTGCTATTTGTGCGCGTTTCCTGACAGGACTTCTAGTTTTAACTGTACACTGCAATATAATTTACTTTGTTGTTCCTTTGAACTGAGGGTAATACTTGTTCAAATTGTCATCCTGCGCACATCTTTTTTTCTTTCTTGCAAATGGCATTATTCTTACCAGTTGGGTTGCACATACTGGAAGTAGTTCCATCTATTCCTTTTCACAAATAGTTACAGAAGGTGTGACGAAAATGTTATTTTTCAACTGTTTTACAAACTTGTCAACAAGTTGTGGCTGAGTGAAATGAGGATGCACACCAACAGTTTCATGAAGTCGAGTACCACGGGGTATTTCAGTACCCCGTTTCAAAGAATTAAGAAACACAATGTTAACAAAACCAAACAAGAGTTAACAATTAGTCCTGTTTGTAATTAAAATCTCCAGCTCAGTCAAAAATTAATGTTACGTTTTTCTGTAGCAAATGGTTGGAGTGAAATGTGAATCACTAGACGGAAAGTAGAAAGTTGGAAAATCCACATTATTTCTTATAAGACCTGAGTATGTCATTTGAATGCTGAAATGTTTCAATTCTTTACTAAACATTTTCATTATGTGTTCTAAGTGCATTCAAAGTATTGCAAAGTATTCGCCAATGCAACATGCAAATTATAAAATGAGAATGGGATAGAAAAAATGCTGAGTCACCCATATACCCATGATATTTCTCACAAAATATCGCCAGTTATCTTTCTTTCATAGGAAAATTAAATTTATCAGGGGCAGAAAACAAGTCATTTTGTAGGACATATTGAAAAAAGGTGAATTATATAACCAAGCCCAAACAAGTGCCTAATACCGGAAAAGGCCATTGATGTAAAAACACAAATCTTCAACAAAACATTCGTTTCCTTTGGTTTGATCATTACCAAAGGCCTTCATATGCCAACACGCAGTATGTACTGCCACATACCAAGGCAAATGTCAGTTTTCGCAACGTGTTGTATGTATTTTGCAATTGCATTTTGATGCTGATGGCAGAGTTAGGAATTTCGGGGGTCCTGTGGGATTTTGAAGGGCATGATCCACTAGCCTATTCACACCTCCCAAGACTACGCGATTGCCACCGCAAAAGATAAACAAAACATGGCGCGTAATTTTCTCACACTTGAATATATCTATATTGCATTGATTATATCGCTGCTGACACAGTAAAAATGAGGAGCGGGTTAACTCTTTACCCAACGAATCGCCCGCATCCGCCCGCGTAATATGCAAATTCGGCAGCTGAAAAAATACTATTTTTCGAAACATTTCAACAAATCCATATCATGTGACCCCCTTTTGAAACGAGCTCGTCGAGCTCGCTCCACAGAGGGGGTCACATGATATGGTTTTGTTGATATTCTTTGAAAAAATTTAAAAAATGATATTTAAAATAATAAATTCTGAAATCGTCTGCGTTGGGTAAAGAGTTAACTCGTAGATATTTTAATTAACTGTTTTTATATATATGAATAATGATGAGCCACACTTCAGAATAAACGTTCAATTCTACATCATTATAATTGTGAAATGTTGTTCACCAAAGAAGAGGTAACTTGATAAGTGGCGTTGGTTATGGTACTTCATTGATGACGAAGAGTGGTCTTATGCGCAAACTAATTAAAAATAATAACATCTCTTTCATACAAGATATAGGCACTACATTCGGCAAAACACAATGGGATATAAAATTGGTTAAGTGTTTTCTGATGTGTTCCATCAATTAATGTATAAAATGTACAAAACGGGAGGATTATTGAGAATATAAAGCTGTAAATTACTATGAAAACGCATTTGCCCAACAAAGAGTAAAAGTGAACGTTACTTCGTTGTTTCTAACTTACTTGTCATAAAAAACTCTAGCTGCCTGTTGTTTTCGGTCATTAAAAGTAACGAAAGGAAACTTCGCTTCATTTTTCACCGATGCTCTAGATGTTTTCTCAACAATTACATGATTCTTAACACTTCACCTTACATGTAAAGCGGGCGACACCTGCATACAAAATTATTGACTAACTGATTTCTTTCATTTTTTGCATCAAAAACATCGCTTATGAACCCTCATTGGGACGAGCTCGTTCCAATGTGTGTGATAAGCTACGTTCTTGAGACAAAAATGAAAATTGAATGGACATTTTTGTGAGCAGAACTGGCCGTTTTTGGTCGTTACGTTGGGTAAAGGATTAATTGGACCTTTTTTGCCCACCTAATAATTTTAGGGGAGAAAACTTTATCGAAAGTCGATTTTTATGATGACATAAATCAGGAATTTCAAGCCAATTGTGTGAGTGTTTCACGACCACTTCGCGATCTCATAAATAAAAGAACGCCCTATGATCGGCATTCTGCGCATTAAACAACTTTATTTGATAACAAGCCAAGACCAATACCGGATCTGGACCTGCGTCGCTGCATGCGATTGATTACAGAGATGAACAGACTTCAAAAAATCGGCAAATAGGAAGTGGCTGCACGGCAGATCTGAAAATTAGATACACGATACAACTCATCATTATGAAGCAGAAGACCAAATATAAAATCATTCCCTTTCATAGAAGCCAAGAAAACTTTGACGGAAGAAGTGTTTTGGACGGACTGATGGACGGACGGACAGACGGACGGACGAACTAACGGACGGAGTCGAGCGGTTACTAGTCCTGCTCTGCCGCTGGCGACGCAGGTACAAAAAACAGACAGAACTTTGGCAATAGGCCATTCAATGGTTAAGTCTTCCAATTAGATTGACGTTTTGTTCAGCGTATACCTGTCCCTCCTGTGACAAATACTTCATGGCCATATTTAGACACTATTTCGCCCCACAGATCTGGTAATGTTTCAATCGACAGACAAAACTCCAAACATTATAGGACTGAATGTCTTACAAAATATTGGAGTGGGAGCAAAGAAATATAGGAGAGACTGTGCTGATACGGGCCTTTTTTAATAAATGTACTGCAAATAAAACAAGTTTCAGAGAAATTACAAATCTAGATGAAATATAGAAATAAGTTAGAAAGTAATAATCGTCTATAACAATACCAAAACAGAACATAATGAGGGTGGAGCTTGGGGTATGGAATTAACGACCAGAGCGAGTCGCGCGTAAAATACAGGAAAAACTCCAATAAGGCCGTTAATTCCCGTTCACCATACTCCGCCAAACTCTACTGCAGCTGTGTTATCTATTTATACCACGATTAAACTTGTATTAAGTGAATGGAGGTACTAATGCAACGAAATAAAAGCCCAAAAGAAATGAAAGCCCAAACATTAAAAAAACAACAATCCGCCAAACAAACCGAGAATTATAGTCCACTATCCAGTTTCCAGGAAGTGACTAAACATGGCTTTTCTAGCACTTCTCTTCAAGTGGTTTCAACACTGCACTGATTGTCAAGGGGCATTCTAAATCCAGGTGGAATGTTTCATGCAGTCATTTTAAAAGAAATCGAAGAGGGTGCCCGAGATGGAGGCCACCATCGAGTCTGACCAAAACGCATTCACATATATGAGAACGATTAAAAAAAAACGGATTATTTAAAAAAAAAATTAATGGTGACGTTACTTTCTTTTCAGATATTCCAACTATAAGTAGGGGTTCTAACATGGTTAGTTTCAGATCGGCCGAGATATCAACCCCAGATTATACGTTACATGACGTGTAGTTGGCTGATATATTTCCATACAAGGCGATGAAAGTTCATATCTCACGACATGTAACATATTTGTTATGTAGCATATTTGTTATGTCGAAAGTCCATGTAATCGAGAGATTAATAAATTTTCACTAGAACAAAGAACGACCGGACGTTTATTTTGTTGAAACCGCTATAGACAGCACCGCGCAGAATCATCAAAAGTAACTGGCACCGGTATGTATCCATGGTGAAAATAAACAATCTTTGCTGTTCGAAGTGCGCTATTTGTTTCAAAAATAAAATGTATCGCTACAAGTATATCTGAAAAAAACCCTTACATATATTTGCCACCTGAAAAGGGTAAACAAAACACTTTTAAATATTCAAAAAATCACTTTTAATCTGTTGAGTAAACGGTAAAGAAAATGTTCGCGTCAGCACAAAAAATCGATTGTATGGTCAGAATACCGCATGGAGTCGTAAAAACAACAGAGCATTTTTGGGACTAAAAATAATATTTTCTGTCCATTGTTTAAATGTTAATTATTTATTGTTATTATTTAATGTTTTAAATCAATAATTTGTTATTATTTAATGTTTTAAATCAATAATACGGTACCTTGGGAATACGTTTGGTGCTTCAAATCTCTTAGTTTGTTTTAATTCAAGTTTTGGAAATTCGAACAGAGTAGAAATGGATCAATTTGATTAGAATATGTTTGCCTGCTTCTCACCTGATATCAAATAATATCAGGAGAGTTACTTGATACGGCGGAACCATTAGATGGTATTCCAGAGTTCTGATTGGACAAACTAACTTCGAGGCATAATAAAACTTCATATCAGCCTGATACCGAAGTTGAGGTTCCAAAAGCTGCTATCTCGGCCGATATGAAACTAACCAAGTAAAAACCTCTTTTATGTATTACAGTACGTGGAGAGTGGATTGTAACTAAATCACCCACAGAGTGGAGTCATCACCCAAACTATAACTTTCAAATTATGTATATATCCACTAAAAACACAAGCAATGTTTCAGCCAATGGACCTCCGGGTTTAACCCGGAGGTCCATTGGCTGAAACTGTGCTTGTGCTTGTTTTGCTTTGCAACATATTTGCAATTATTGCTTGGGTGGAATCTCCACTCTGCGGGTGATTTACTGATAATACACTCTCCACATACTGTAGATGTGACAATCTTCCCATAATTACCTATGATCAAGCTCGTATGATGCTGGTCTTGACCGATATGAACCAAGTTAGAGTTGTCCCTCTTTATGCGTTACTACATGTAAGCGCCGCCATTTTGATTACAGCGAAATAGCTCCCCGTTATTCGACAAAAGCAAAATAATTTGTATAATTGACCTTAACGGTAAATGTGGAGTAGTTTTGTATGGTGAGGAATTATTGATATAATAAGTACGAATTAGATCAATAAAGAGATGAAAGAAGATAATTGTACAGAAAATTTATCACAACGTAAAAATCAGAGTCGTATGCAGAGTATCGCCGAGTGGGAGAAGAGGTTGTTTAACTATTTAAACGTCGAGACTTCCCCAATGGGAAAGTCGGTATGTCTGAAACACTGTCAGAAAGCTTTAACAGATACGAGTATTTTTCGGGAATTATTTGTTTTGGTTTAATAAATGAAGAGGCTATTACTTAGTTAGTTTCATATCTGCCCATATACTAGCCTTCGGTAACTTTACACAAGCCTTCGACCCCGAAGTTATCTTGGGATGATATCTGGGTCGATATGAAACTCGGCAGTAATGTCCTCAAACATGTTTCCTCTTCTTGACTACCTGAGGAATTCGCGACGTTCGTGCAGCTCTTCAACCATTCAGACGAATATCCGTTTACGACTCTGAATCTCAGTTTGGGTTTAATTTTCTGTACAATCCTCTTTTTTCTATTCTTCATCCATCTGATCAACACTTATTGCTATCATTAATTCCTCATCATACAAAAATTCTGCTTGAAACCACTCCGCCATGCCTAATAACGCCAATTTATCTTATTGCGTTTGACAAGTAAATGATATAACATGGTTCCACCTAGAGATGCATCGTTGGGCGGGCGGGGGGGGGGGGGGGGGGACTCTAGTTTGGTTCATATCAGTCGATGACATTGTCCTATCAGTCGAGTTTAATAAAAGGTAACTTTGGGAAGGTAAATCATATCCAATAAATAATGTCTGATATCGTGGCTTATGTAAAAATTAAAGGAGTACAATACAACAATTACATTGTTAATGTAGTTATAGGTTTTGGGTCCAAATACTCAATTCCCATTGGTCAGCTGGGTAAAAACATCGTGACCAAATGTAACTCATTTTCCAATGAATACATTTGGTCGAACTTTGACCCGTATTTAGAGCGCAGTTGACAGAATGTAATTTGGGCGGTGTTTGGGCAGGTTTTTAACTTTTAGCGCCTCTCGCAGTGATCGACTCCGCTGCAGTTTCTTTGGTGACGTTTCCCAACTGTGGCATAAAGCCCGTTACTAAAATACACGTTTCCATTTCTAAAGCTGTGAAAATTAAAGCTTATTTGCCTTTGGGATATCATTTAGACGGAACCGGCGCTCAACTCAGAGTTGTGCACTTTGTCTTTTTTGTGAGGGTGGTTTATCGCCTCGTTCGTTCGTACATGTTTTATTTCGTCTTTCTGCTTTGTTGTTTGGTAAAAAGTAGTTTAAACAGTTACGGAATGTAATTATAAGAATTGAATGCAAATTTTATAATCTTTATTGGAGTATGAACGTGTGGGAATGGGCAAAAATTGTATGAATCCCTTCGGGATTCATACATAATTTGTACACATTCCCACACATTCATACTCCAATAAAGATTATAAAAATTGCATTAAATTCTTAATTAAATGCAAGTTATAGAATCTAGAATTGTATGTCCATTGTATGTCCACAGGGGTGTGATCACAAAAAAGAAAGAGTTTTCCGATCCCGCATCAAACCGGACAAAATTTCCTCCTATCGACTCTCACAAGTCTCAAAAATAAATATGAGAACACTGACCCTTGGATGCTAATTTCCAAGCTTTCAGACTCTTATGGGGTAGACCAATCAATATATTCAACGTGTATTGTTACGTCCACGTTTGATGTAATTGACCACTTTTGTAGTAGCTCACCACTTTTGAAGTAAAAATCGACCACTTTTGAAGTTGCTCACCACTTTTGTAGTAAACGTCGCCAACTTTTGAAGAAAAATGAGGTCTCCACTTTTGCAGTAACCATCGCCCACTTTTGAAGTAAAAAATACAAGGTCACTACTTTTGAAGTAATATTTGACCACTTTTGAACTAAAACGATTTCCCTTTTCTAACGGCTGTGGGAAAATTTTGACTTAATTTTTTCCATTTAATTTCTTTTGCAGGAAACAAGTAGAATTTGGTCAAAGTTTTCTTTTTTACCTAAACTCCCCTTCCCTTTATGCCCCCGATAGCATCTTACATCTAGGCTGTCCGGACGTCCGCCCGCCCGTTCGGATCAATATATCGGTTTCATGTCCGTCCGTCCGTCCGTCCGTCCGTCCGTCCGTCCGTCCGTCCGTCCGTCCGTCCGTCCGTCCGTCCGTCCGTCCGTCCGTCTCTCTCATCTAAAAAGTTAGATTTCAGCTACCGTTTTTTGACGGTGTGCAATGGTCTAGCGATTTAGGTGTTGAACTCCTGATTGTCAGGCCGTGTTGCCGAGGGTTCGAATCCCTGCGGGGGATCAGATACCAACATTCCAAATTCCTCTAAAACTTGAAACGCACACACAAACCCTTGCCAACCGCAGCCATTTCGCCGTCCTGTAACCAGCGCGATCCACCCGTCCACGCTGCTACATAAAGGAAGATGAACCACGTAATCATAAGAACTTCAACTAAAAACATAGATTCCAGCCATCGTTTTGTTGTCTTTTTTCTGTTTTTTGTTTTTGTTTTTTGTTTGTTTTTTGTTTTGTTTTTTGACGTTGTGCACTGGTCTAGTGGTTTAGATGTTTGGACTCCTGACTGCCAGGCGGTGTTGCCGAGGGTTCGAATCCCGGCGTGAGATCAGAAACCAACTTTCTAAGTTCATCTAAAACCTAACTGTGTCGAGAGAGGAGAGAGAGGGGAAGGGGAGTGGGGACTGAAGGGGGGGGGGGGGGCTGGGGGAGACATTTCACAAACGTTGTTCTGCACATACTCAATGTTTATTAATATACAGTTGACCAATAGTTTTGTTCATTCTTGTCTTAGTTCCAAATATGTGACAAATTGATTCTGTTACTAAATATTTTTTGCAATGTGTTAACTTGGGAATGAAATCCGGCTGAGAAATACGGGATGGTCAGGAAGTGATGCTCGTGAGATACAGAATCATCCGTAGATCTATATGGTTTGCATTCCTGATAATTTCGGACATGAGTCGGGTTCACGACATGCTTCAGATGGGCGAAAATGTCGTGGATCAGGGGCGGGGACAAGTGATGTCGATTGGAAGCTGTTATGGATTCCCTGGGAGTAATATTTCAGAAAATAAATTAATTTGTTTGAAATGCAACCAATTTTCCCATTATACTTAAACAAAGAAACCACAACAACTTCAAGGCAAGTTTCATAAAAATCCGTACAATAAACTTATGCCAGATATGGGCTTCTGTAGTCTTAGCTAAGCTTGCATAATTGCAGGTCCACAAGTAGCACAGCAAATAAACAAATGTGCTCTTAAGAGGTGCAAACTCTTTAACCTACGATTGTGCCCAGTTGTTTGCTGCGGGAATTGTTAACAAACAGTTATGTAATATCAGGTGAGTCCACACAGATTCAAACTTCCATATATTGCAAATTTATATACGGGTGATTTCTTATGAAATTTTAACTGGCATGACTAGGAGCAGACGGCAAGTACACAGAAGAAAACATGTTTACGGATAGCAGTCCTCTAGGTGAAACCAATACTTCTTATGCAGGGAATGTAATGTTTGTAGTTACATACTTGTAACTACAAAATGTACATAATCGTACAAATAAGTATTGATCGCTGTTCTCATCTTAAAAAATAAATATAATCACGAATGACTGCTTTAAAACGTCTTGCTTTACGAGCCGACCAGGCCGTATGGGCTAAACTTGATAAAATCTTAATAAGCTTAAGCTAATAAAAGTTACAAGGCTTTGCAGTAATAGAAAAATTACAGGACGGTTGCCGATATCTTCAGTGTTGAATATCTAACATGCTCGATTGTTATTAATCCTTTACCTAACATGAAAAGCAGACGACACGTGCACAACAAATTCTTGAATAACTAATTGTTTTCATATATTGTCTCAAAAACATAGGTTATGACCCCTCATTGGAACGAGCTCGACGAGCTCGTTCCAATGAGGGGTCATAACCTATGTTTTTGAGACAAAAAATGAAAAAAATAATGAGAATTAATTGGCGACTTTTGAGAATAGCGCTGGCCGATTTTGGCCGTTACGTTGGGAAAGGGGTTAAAAAAGAAAAAAAATAAATGACAGAACGGTTGGATATGCGTTTAAACCAAGAAAATTAAATTTATTTTTTATCTTGCACTTGTCAGTTAGTACGGAATCGTGGAAGGCACATTGGCTGCCAATATTTTTCTCCCCCAACTATACGTGAAACATACGCGTGTCCCGGGTGAGACAGCAGGGTGGGATATTTCTATCCCACCCACCCCACTTGACATAATCATTTGCATAATTTATTAGGTCACCGGAACTATTTCATCATCGTCTGCACAATTGTAAATAAACTGTGAATTGTGTTCGTTTATTACCTATTTATCTGTTCCTTGTTGATATAGACTCAATATTTAATTATTATTCAAATATTAAACTCGATTTGTTTCAACCCCATGTTTCTCTGCAGATTTAATAATATCACTGCGCGAATTTATCGATCGATCAATAATCTCACAATGTTCTTTACATTAGAGTTTGACACGCGCAAATTCATTAACCTCCTAATGGACAGTGTTACAAATCAATATTTTAGTATATACCTAACTTTTGTACGATTTTTCCGATGAAATTGTTCGTTTCTCGAAAGGACTACGACTTGATGAATTAGGTACATCAGCACGTGATCGCCAATTATCTATAATGACGTAATCCTAGTGTGCGGGGAGAAAAATCATCCTCGATGAATCTGAAGGTGGGGATGGGGAAATCTCACCCTCGGGGCAAGATATATATTTGAACCAGACCCTCGGCAAGCCGAGGGTCTGGTTCAAATATATATCTTGCCCCGAGGGTGAGATTTCCCCATCCCACCTCCAGACTCATCGGGGATCATAATAATCTCGCCTCGGCGCAATATTATCTCGCCACTGCCAGAGCATATCTCGCCTCGGCGAAATAACATCTCTCCGCGGCGAGAGAATAATAACTTGCTGAGGCAAGTTAATTACCAACGTGGGAGATACATAAGGTTTCCAATATTTATCTCGCCGTGGCGAAGTAATTATCCAGCCGCGGCGAATTAATCATCGCGCTGCGGCGAGATAATACCTTGCAATGTCAAGGCAAATGCTGATAACGAAATGACCGGTCTTGATTACTGTCTTGAAGCGGTAACCTAGCATCCATAGTTTTGCCCCCAAACTCTACCTCAGCGAACATTTCGAGGTTGATGCAGTCCACAGATTACCACGATCAAGTGCTCAAGACATCTACTTTCCAACGCGCTGTTCCTACCCTGCCCCACTCATCAACTCAACATAGTGGCTCTTGCAGGTGGTTCGACCCGATGAGCGCAATGAGGACAGCAATCAAGACAAGAAAAATGGAAATGAAAATCAAGGCAAACACTTAGATATTTAGGTTCAATACTAGTCAGCTCCCCCACCCCCTCAAATCAATGGAAGTGGGATATATGAACATCAATATGGGTCTCTATATTCCAAATCCACTAAGATGTTTCAAATGCCGACACTTTCCACATAATGAAGATTTGTGCCGATAAAAAGTAACATGTAGCAAATGCAGTGAAAAGCACGAAGAGTCACGTAATAACACTACTATTAAATGCGTCATTTGACAGGGCAACCACATGTCACCTTCAAATGATTGCCCTATCTCGAAAAAATAACACAAAAAAGTAACATACTAAAAACAAATAAGCTTTAAGGAGGCCAGTGACATTGTTTCTTTCTTACATCAAACCCACCATACGCTACAACATTAAAAAAAAAAATACAGTCAAGTTTAGTATAATGCCAGACAATTCATACATGGCCCAAAAGCACACCGGTGCCGGTACAGGCTTTTACAATTGCACAGAATCAAAATCTCTCCAAAGACATTCAATAGCTTCACAGATAACAAAAGATAAAACAGAGCATAAACAGGAAAAAGATACATACAAAACTGCAAAGAATAAGGACCAAATAACAACATTAAACTGAACCAAACAAAACAAACAACAAATCATTTCAAAGATAACAACAAAAACGGAGCCAGAATCAGATCCGAAAATAGAAAAACAGATAATAAGAAGAAAGAAACGAAAAAACACATTTATCAGCCAGTACACCAAAAACACCTCACAATCCTATTGCGCGCAGGAGGTTTGAAGACTTTGAAGAGATGGCAGTCGATGAATGCATCGACGAAACGTTCTAGCAATTGGGCCCGAACTTATTCATAAGTGAGTCCAGAGAAGAAAAAAAAAACATCAAAGAAAACTACGTGGACTATTTCGCCCATACATACATCATTTAACTTTTCATCTGAACATGTATAATAAAACTAAAAACAATATCATACAACGGAACTGACGAGGTTTCAGAGCGAAATTTGATGAACTTGGTCTTTTAAGCTAAAAGTATAACCCTGCTGTCTTTTGTCTGCAGGAGACACTTTTAAAGAAACCTGACTGTCAAGATCATTCAGCATTTTAGTTTTATACTATCATTATGCCGTTCATGTTCGTGGAACGTCGTCCCACTTAATTAGGAAAAAAAACACAATACGCAGTGACGAACATTTGCAAACACATTTACAGGTTATCACGGTACCTCTAACTTTCGACAAGACGGTTACATCATGATCGATTTATGTTTCACCAAACAAACCCCTTCAGCTGAATAGTCTTGAATAAATTGTTCACTAGCTTCCAACTCCATACATTTTGCAAGGTGATGTTAAAGCTCATTGTCCTCTTTAAGGTGATTTCTGCAAGAAGGCCTGAATGCTAAAATAGTGGAAGACATTATTTTAAAATAAGACCTGCGTTTGATCAGTAATGGGAGGGTAATGTGGTGCCCCAGTAAAACTTTAAAAAGACTGACAGAGACACTTTCTAGTCGCTCTGTTTTGAACGTCTCACACGGAAGAAATCGGAGGAAACGGCTGAGTAGAACATTTCACTATGGTTGCTTGACATTTCAAACACAGCTATTCCTGACATCTCGGCCAATCCAAAACGTTTCATCAAACCATGGTCTGATAAGGATTGCAAACAGCCTATACAAGGTCGCAAGAAGACTGGACGGGAATTTAATAAGTATCTTATAATTTGAACAAACTACGTATAAATCGGGTAAACATCAGACGTCTTGAGAAACAAAAAAACAACAACAAACAAACACACACACAAACATTCTTGGCAAACTTCACCCAGCAACTAAATTTGGAAAATGATTAAAAAAATAAAAGGTAAAGAAACAAAATCAACCGTACAACTGGAAGATAACAACACACCAATTACACCAGTAAAGAAAATATCAAACAAATCGGCCTCAACGTTTTCTAAACTCTCGTTGGTGAAAATATAGAATATACCCATAGTAGCTCGGTGTACCAAATGTTCACCACGAGTGGTGAACATTTGGTACACCAAGCTACTTTGGGTATATTTTATTTATACCATGATCGTCAGATTATTCAGAGTCGCTATTATTTTTTCTCGATTTTACTGACCACCAGACGTACATACGAATCTGTTTTTGTTTACATGTTTTCTAAACTCTCGTTGGTGAAAATTGTAACATGGAATGCGTAGAAATACAAAAAAAAAAAACAACAGGAAAAACAGAAGATTAAGTTTGCCTCGAACAATGTGGAGGCCCACAATGAACCTTTGCCTACGCAAGAGTTAAACAACTCTTTGCATAAAGCAAGAGATGCTGCCACTGGACACGGCGAGAAACACTATCAATGTTTAAAACACCTGCCTCCATGTTCACTTGAACATTTGTTATCTATTTTCAATACTTTTTGGGTGATTGACCAGTTTCCATATTCTTGGCGAAAAGCAACAATAATTCCACAACAAGGCCTCATAGAAATCACCACAATCCAAGTAATTATAGACCTATCGCATTACAAGTTGTCTATGTAAAAGCAGAGAAAGGATGATCACTGATCGACTTGTCTCGTTTCTGGAACAGTCCACTTGGGAATGTTCAGTTTGGTTTCATTTGAAATACCTTTGCCAGCAAAGAACATGTGGTCGCCAAGGTATAGAAACATAATCAAATGTTCCACACCTGGAAGATAATAACACACCAATTACTCCAGAAAAGGAAATATCAAACAAATCGACCTCAACGTTTTCTAAAGAATCGTTGTCTGAACATTGTAATCTTTAAATATTAAAAAAAAAAACACCAGGAAGAACAAAAGATTAGGTTTGCCTCGATCAATTTAGAGAGAGGAATGAACTTTTCTCTATGGAAGAGTTGAATAACTCTTGGCATAAAGCAGAGATACTGCCACTGGACACGATCAAGTACATTAACATGTGGTCGCCGTCTTCTTTGACCTGGGGAAGGCATATGACACAAAGTGGAAGTATGGGGTTTTAAAGTACCTTTTTAACATGTGCTTGAGGGGCGTATGCCACTTTTTATATAGGAACTTTGTTAGATGCTGGTCAATTTCAAGATCGTGTTGGATCTACATTATCTGATCATCACGAGCAAACATTGGAGGGGGGGGGGGGGGGGTCCTCGAGATCGTATTTTATCTGTTGCCCTTTGTCTGGGAAAATTAATAGCATCATCGATGGAATTGAGAATGTGGTAGATTCCTCATTGTATCTCGATGGCATTTTTATTTGCTATAGTAATAATACATGAGAGCTATTGAACCTAAACTTCAGCTGTGTTTAAACAGAAATGGACAACAGAAAATAGTTTCAAGTTTTGCAACCCCAAAACGAATTGTGTTATTTTCTAGCAAGCTTCGGAGGCACCAGCGTGACCCGGAATTGAATTTAAATGACAGTACCATTACAGTTATCAGAGAAGCGAAATTGCTAGGTTTCTTGTTTCTCAATAAACTAAAATTCCTTCCTCACATAAAACAACCAAAACTCAAATGCAAAAGAGCTCCGAACCTTCTGAAGGTAGTTCGTAGCGTAGCAACGATTGAGGTGCTGACAAAAAACATTACTCCATTTGTATAGATCACTTGTTGGATCAAAACTGGAATACGGGTGTGTGGTTCACATTACTGTGAGAAAACTGTTCCTTCCTCCATTGGATGCAATTCATCATAGTGGTATTAGAATTAGTCTGAACGCATTTAAAACATCGCCGTGCCAGATGGAAGTTTCGTAATGATGATCAGAAGGTGCAACTGAACAAACTGTAATTTAATGTATTCGTCTTTTCCATAGGTATTTGGGATTACATGATGTATGCATTTGAAGGGTCTGTAGTGAAGGCGTCACTTCAATATCTAAAAAGGTTTCAGAGAAACAACATCACATTTCTTTTCACCATAACTTAATATCTGATCTTTTAATTGGGATACAGCTGGTTGGTCACGTTCAGCTAGAGTACCAACATAGGACTTTAATCTTTTTGTGGATTTTGATAACACACAGTTAAAACTAGAAGTCATGTCATGAAATGCGCACGAATGGCACGTCGATTTGCGCGTTAATCGGCCCGTTATGACCATAGTAAGGCTATCAAATTCTGTACATATGGCCTGTGCACAAGCAATGTTTCAGCCAATGGACCTCCGGGTAACCCGGAGGTCCATTGTCAGAAACATTGCCTGTGTTTGCTATGAGTAACCAGGAGAACCTGCCGTGGTTTGGATGCCATTCGATATGGCAATTGTGCGCAATTCCTACGCGCAATTAAGCCTATATAAGCGCACAGTTCGTGACAGGACTTCTAGTTTTAACTGTACTAGTTTGCGGCGTGGTTAAGAGGAAGACAACTTAATAAAATTATTAAGGGTAAATCATTGTGATGATCTTTCCGAAGCAAAAGCATATTTTCCCTAGTAAACACGCGATTACAGTCCACAACACTCTGGACATTTTGCATGCTCGTGGAAGGAAAAAACTACTTTTCGTTCCCTTATTCACAGTTCAGAGGAAACCGAAATGGGAATACAGAGACAGAGATATATCTGGTTTGTTCTTGTTGTTATGATATGGGGTCAGTTGTCAGTGGTGGGTATGTTAGTAGTCCAACGTTATACATAATTAAATTAGCCACAATATTCTCTGCTACATGTTCCTAAATTGTCTGACCCGATGGCGGTTACTAAAAGCTTGATTCATTTTTCCATGAAAACCACCGAACAAATGTACATTTTACGTGATGGAAAAATAATAAGTAAACCCCAGAGATCCGTGTGATTAATAGAATATTTCTGATGAGTCACGATTTGATATGATTTTTTGTATCGACCTGAGTCGAAGTTTATCTAGGTTCTAGTTCATTTTAGTGAAAGAGTTTCAGAAATTTCATTTCAAATTGTAATGATTCTTTTTATCACATACTACTCAATGTTTGCTAAGCACCAAGTATATCCAACTACCTGTTTTACGTTTTATTTGAAATGTTGTTATGAAAATGTATATATGTTTTATTTAATTATATCTTTAATGATTTAAGTACAGAAGTTAAGATTGTGCTTATGTTTGACATTATTTTTTAGCTTTTGAATACAATAACCATGGAACATGGATATTATTGGTAAAAATTGGCCAAAAGGTTGACACAGCGAAGTGGTATGGGTTCAATATCGAGTATGAGATCAATTATTGTTAATTACAGATTGACAACGCCTTCTCATGCTCCCAACCAGATTCCAGATAGTCCTTTCTTGGACCAACATGGCACCAAGCTCCTGAACACTTCTTGGTTGGACTGGATGGACTGAAATTGCAAGCTACAATTCATTACAGACATGTTCGATTGGATTAAGGTCAGGGTATCTTGCTGGCTAGTCCATACGCTCAATCCCCTCCCTCTGTCGGTACTCCCGGATAACATGGGCAACATGAGGACGGGCATTATCGTCCATCAGAATGAATCTATCACCCAGTGCGCCTGCATACAATCTGACTTGGCCATCCAGGATCTCATCATTATACCGCTGTGCCGTCAATGTACCACGACCAAGGACACAGAGCTCTGTACGTCCATCCCAGCTAATGCCACCCCAGACCATTACTGACCCGCCACCATAGCGGTCGTGCTCAGCAACGTTGACTGCATGGAAGCGCTCTCTTGGTCTTCTCTGTACCCTAGAACGCCTATGTTGTCTAGTCTAAAAAGGACAGGTCCCCAATCTTCTCTGATCCATCCAACGTGATCTATGGCCCATTCATATCGTGCCTGGTGGTGGTTCTGGGACAGATGAATGCGAATACATTGTTTTCGCGATCGGAGACCACCTTCGTGCAACCTTGCCTGGATAGTCTGCGTCGAATCATTTACCCCGGATGCATTCTGAAGGTCACTGCGAAGCTGGGTTGCTGTATCAAAGCGGTTCCTACGGGCCTGAATGATCAAAAACCCGTCTTCAGCTGTTGCCCTGTCTCTGCCACCACCAGTCGTCTGACTGGTGTGCCATACTGCTGAAATCTTGCCCAGGCTCTGGTGATCACCGTATGGTGCACACCAAGGGCTTCACCAACCTCACGATGGGTAGCCCCTTGTTCCACCATCCCTACAGCCCGCCACATTTCTGCTTCAGACAAATCTCTTCTTACATTTGCATTCGCCATATTCAATCATTATATCACAAGGGTTTGTGTTGAAATGAAGACTGAATGCTCTACACGTCTCATGTACATGTAGACATTACAGGAAAACATCATGGAAATCAAGAGATACATGCTTTCCATGACTGTCACGAAACGTTTGCCTGTCCAGAGAGCTAATGTAAACACCGGGGACCTTCTCAATACAATTCCCAATCATATCCACCAAAAATATCGCAAATGTGTCACAAGAACATTTCACAATAATGTGTCAAATATGTGGTGCTTAGAAAACTTTGAGTAGTATATAACGCGTAATTTATACAAATTATCGCCAGGGAGAAGTGATCTGGATCATAATATCATGCAGAGTTGAGGAGGTCAGCAGGCAGCGAGTTTGATCCAGCGACCTGACCTCCTCAAATAGACGTGAGGCGACGACCCAGTTCACTTCACTGTAGCGATATATTTATTTATTTATCGGTGTTTAAGGACATATACTTATGCACAATGGCTAACCATGACCGTGACAGTTTTACATGTGGAGGAAGCCGGAGTACCCAGAGAGAACCACCGAGCAACGTCGAGCAGCTGCCACCTCCCCAACATCATAACTCGCACTGCAGCACAGGAAGGGTTAGATTGGTTGAAGACATGCTTACCATCGACGTGCAGTACGCATTAGTACACGGCGTCATCGTGCCCCCATGTGGACAATCGGGGTTAAATGCCTTGCCCAAGGACACAACGCGGGAGTCAGACGTTCACCCATCCAATGATTAACCGACGTTGTTTAACTTCGGTGACCTGACGAGAACCGTTTATCGCAACGCAGCCCCCCCCCCCCCCACCCTCCAACTGTAGCGATAAAAGGTTTATTATATGACCTGTAGTTCTTCAACATTGCTAGCATTAACAACTCCCCCAACCTTTCGGGGTGAATTGGATTGAAGAAAAGAACTATTTTTGTTTTAACTTATTTTTGAAACAGGTGCACACATATATACGATAAAAATATGAATACGATAAAAAAAAACCTGGACCGCCGTTCGAGCGCGCCCATGCCAGGTCAGAATAAAGTATTCTCTGCGACCGGGATAGCGAATTATGCGAATTCGAACGCACCCGTAAATAGATCGTCATACTACAGTGATACGGAATCGGATTCCACATTGTGGACTTTCCTGGGACCAGGAAAATATCATCAAACAATAGAGATATTAATCATATTTAGCGGTTGAATTAGACAGTTATATAATAAAAACATTTACCAAAACGTAACGGCGAATATCTGCCACCAACAATTCAAGCCATCATCTTTCACAAGTTGAATGGGTTTACAGTGTGGAGTTTTGTTCTCCACTTGTGACGTTGTCTTTCTATTGGATAGCACGTGTTCCTCTCTGCGACGAAGTGAATAAGTTTGAAGTAAAATATGGCTGGAACTTGTTTTTAAATTAATTATAATTAGGGAAATGCAAGCAGTTTGGGGATATATATCTGCAGAGCATTGGAGAGATTCTGGGAAATGAGATTTTCGTCATAAGAAATAATCTTTCTTGAAAATATTTCACACTGTATCTAAACTATTTCAACACTGGTACCCTGATCAGTATCTCTTTTCACTACTGCTTACAGCGAGTGGTTATCTTAAGTTTGTGGGGAGGTTCGGTAATAATTTAATCCTACAGCCCTTTAGTGCAGTAGGATTGAATTATTAATGATACTTCTGTCCCAGGGGCGTAGAAAGCCTATAATATTGGGGGCGGGGGTATTGTAAACGGGAGCTTCTAGGGGACAGCACGGCCGCCTTAGGCGGCCCGCTCTGCGTAGCCGAACCCGGGGGAGAGTGCGGGAGGGGGTACCAGAAAAATTTGTGAAATATGAACTACTGAGAGCTCATTTCCTCTTCTCAAGTGAAAAAATCAAGGTATCGTTGCTGTTCATTTTTGGTGTTTATCCTTTTACCTGACATGAAAAGCAGACGACACTTGCAAAAATAATTCTTGAATAACTATTATTTTTTTATTTTTGTCTCCAAAACATAAGTTATGACCCCTCATTGGAACGAGCTCGACGAGCTCGTCCCAATGAGGGGTCATAAGCTATGTTTTGGAGACAAAAAATGACGAATCATGAAAATTAATTGGCGATTTTTGAGAATAGCGCTGGCCGGATTTGGCCGTTACGTTGGATAAAGTGTTAAAGGAGAATGTATGTCAGAGAGGAAGATGTCAACCCGTTGAGCGTCAAATCAGTCAGTGACATCGGCTTCCAACTTTTCTATGCTCTGCAAATGGTGTAGATCATACAGTTTTTATGTGCGCCGGTATGATGTAGAATATGCAGATGTATGTGATTATTTTCGTGTGGATACTAGATATGATTTACAAAGTTTAGGAATTTTTTTTTTTGGAGGGGGGGATGGTAAATACCCTCCTTACACCCCCCCCCCCCCCCGCCCCGGTTCCTACGCCACAGTTCTGTCCCCCGTTGTTTTTTTTATTGTGTTGTCTATTCACTGATTGCCAATATTTGGTATACAGGAAGTTTATGTACACCTTTTAAAGGATTTAAATGACCAAAGGGCAATTAACTCATTCGGGAGTGATGGTGTCATATCAGATCAACCAATCACTCCATCAGTAGTCAAAACAAGCTGTGAAATCTGATAATATTAAACAATGTTGTTCCCCTATAGAATGGTTCAAAACATGTTATATTTTGTTTCGCTTCTCAGTTTTAGTTGAGTCCTATAAACCTAGAAATCGGTGCATATGTTTTTTTTTTAAAACAAGACTATTTTTATCGAGTGCAAAAGTCAAATCGGACTTTGGAATTGAAAGCAAATTTTGCCTCCCCCCCCCCCCCACACCCAATTACGTGCAATTCGTTTAAAGTGATAGTTTAATGCTTAGATGTGTCTCGCTTGGTTTCCAGGACGATGAATAATGAATAAGCCAGATCAATAGTGGGCAACTAAGTTAGCTGAATGAACAACCAACTGGTCAGAGGGCAATCTCCAGGCTGCAGGAGGTTTTCTACTGACCAGTATTTCAGTATTTTCTTTTGTTTATTAAAGGACAACAAGCCGCGAATTTGAAAACAATATAACTTGACCATTTGACAAAATCACAATGTTCCTTATGCAAAAATACCCTTACTTTTATATTTTTATAAAACATTCGCATGAACGCGGTCATATCTCTTAAACAAATTAACTCGAAGACGAGAATTTACCGGCCTTATCGAAAAACCATGCCATAGTTTTTCCTTCTGGTCTTGTTACCCGATGACTTACGGAAATTTCCGGTACAGTACAATTTTCCATATCGGTTGAAACGATGTCTCACAGAAAGATAAATGCAAAATTGTGTATACACTTGTTTCTATTTATAGCGTATACGTCGAAAAAATCTATCCTGGTTTTGTCGTTGTCGATACTCATCCTGTGGGTTTTACTGGTGTATAACTGCGCATCGTTTGAAATAATACGAAGTTTGGGATCTTATAATACCCAGTTAATGCTAAAATAATGCCCAGTTACTGTTTCGGGTGATCAAATATTCGGAATGAATGTGAAGTATTCAATTATTTCTTTATTATTTATTTATATTCAAGCAAAGTTAGAACGGACGAATGGGCGGATGGACGGGCGAATTGACTGACGAACGGGTGAAGTGATACCTATGATATACGTTTCCCGAAACATCCTCGAATTCCATAAAACTGTTTAAGATGACTGTAGTGGAACAAATATATGTTATTTACCTCACTTCCCGAACACCCATCCCACAACAACGAATATATATATATATATCTATCTATGTTGAGGGATGAACGTTTAGCAAACTGTTGAAACTCTTTCCGTGAAGTTTTTTATTAAAAGTCATTGATTGATTATATTTTTACATAACTGAAACTCACTGTAGAGACGAATATGGTACAATGGCAAAGCAAGCTAAAATTCTACGTCCACGACATTAACCCTTTGAGACTTTAATTATCCTGACGTTCCAACGTCACTGTGAATTCAGTTTCATCAACGTTTTTCAAAATGCGACGTCAAACGTCGGAAAGTACAAATAACAAGATATTTTACACATCAGTGATTATCTGGCTAGGGGTAGATTATTTTTGGTGGTCTGAATTTGCTATTTAAAACTTGTTTTATTACAAATTATTGGAGAGTGCCCACAGCCACTCCCCAATAATTTGTAATAAAACAAATTTATATAAACAAAATATTATTTGTGTTTGACTGAATATGAAATATAAGCAAGGAAAGTGTTTGCTTTTGCTCTGGTATCCACATTTTTTGAAAGCCCCGATAGTAGGTTCTGGCATTTAGCCAGTTAAGAAGTCTTGACAGCAGGATTATATTAGTATTAAAAGCTGCGATAACATTTGGCTCAACGGTTGTCATTGAGCACTATTCGGGAGAAAATTGGAATTGAGGTTAAAACTTTAAAAACTCAAAAAATAATAACAAAACAAATGACCACAAAGTATCAAGGAGCTGTGGTTTCGAACGTCACAAGACGTACACAAGTATCAACGCGCTGTTTGATTTCGTACGCCATAAGACGTAAAAAGGTATTAAAGGGTTAAATACTCATGACTGTAAAATCGTTTTCGTTTCTGTGGTATTATTTTCTAATTCTATCGAAAATTTGATCTCTTTTTTATAAACGTTAACTAGTGGCTACAAAATTATATCGTTTTTTTTCTATACAAAACTAAAACTCGTCCCCGCTTATTCACCATCCGGTGACACCGCAATACTTTTTACAGTTTGTTTAGTTTACAGTGCATAACTCATTTAGGGCGAGCAGGTGTGCCAACGAATTGGAAAAGCCCCATTGACGGCAAGTTTGAAATTGCATACTTCGCTTCCTAGCCCTCCTTTTTTTCTCGCGTCAAAGCAAGGTTTAACGGTGAGGAAATCGTGACGACTTATTTATTTACAGACTTACGGCAGCCAACAGCACTCGTCTCTCCTCCGTCCCAGTAGGGCGAAGATGAAAGGACGTGCACAAGGGATGACTTGATTAAATTGTCTCTTGTCGCGACGATTTTAATATCTGGGTCACAGATAGAAAACTAGAGCAGCTCCTTCGACCCTCCCCCAGGGCGAAAGGATTTTAAGGGCCATATTCTCGAACGTAAACATGATTAGACAAACTAGGATGTTGAAAACATGTCAGAAGAGTGAAATGGACATGATAGTGTGACAATCAATATTTACACTGGTGCTCATATCGATTCAAAAAGCCATAATCAGCCATTGAGTGTGACAAGGCGGTATCTGTAATGCTAAAGCACTGTAGATGGCATCCTGCTTCAATCAATAGACGTAATATTCCTATCTACAGTTTTTCTTTGCAGGTATTGTCGATTTGAAAAGCCACAATTAACCTTTGACCAGAACAAGGTGGTATCGGCATTGCTAAAACAATGTGGGTGGCGCCTGGTTTCAATGCAGAGACCTGATATTCTTGTTTACTGCTATCCCTATTGATGATTTCCATGTAGTGCAGTATGTAGAGTTAATAGACGAAATTATATATATATCCAATTAAATTGTTTTTCTGCTTTTTGATAAGTGTTTTTTCTGACAAGAAAAATGTTTTCTCGAAAATTTTTCCAGAAGTATTTTTTTCTGTCAAAAATTTATCTGTCGAAGACTTTTCTAAATGTATTTTGTGTCGAAACATATTCCAAGTTTTTTATCCCATGGAAAAAATGTGCTGAAACATACAGATCATTACACGGAGAATCTCCCAGGTGCGCGTTTTTCGAGGAATTATTTATTTGTGTGTGATTCGCAACAGCAAGTTCTGGCACATTCTGACACATCCTTCATAGACATGCCCTTGCATGTTTTGTGTGGCTTAGAAAATCCCTAAGCGAAACGCCATAGAAAAGGCTCGTCTAGGACACGTTGGGCACGGCCATGCTGGTCCAAAATACTCTAATCACTCCTGCTCCCGTCGAAAAAATGCATGTACATGCTGAACGAATTGGTTTGTCTCTACAAGACCTTTTATCGTTTGATTAAGACAAAGAAGCGAAAACAATGTCTGGACGCATCTCTGTCCCAATCGACTAAGAAACCAACAACAACACTAAAACCCCTCATTCGACGGCAAGAGGTCACGGAGCGACCCTTTTCCAAGTGGGAATAGCAAAATACCTTTTACAGACTCAGATAAGCATGGTACAGAATTTGCAAACGTACCGAAAAGTGTTGCAACTGGTTTTGTTTTGTTCTTTGCAATTTTTGTTTTCACGGGCGTTTCCCCGAGTGCACGAATACAAACCCGTGATGTGAACCAATCTTAATAATTAATTCAAAACGCCTGTTCTCTTCACGACGTTCACGTATCCTACCAAGAGTTATCTGATCATCAGTGACGACGTGTGAAAGCGAAAGACCGTTTGCCTATGCCGATGACGATATTGTCACGTTGATCAGCATGGCATCTTACATCTGTTCAGTACATTGAAATATCAACTCTCAGGTGAAGAGATAGAATCTGTGTTTCATTCAGGTGAGGCATCTACCAAAAATAGGACTTACCTAATATCCTAACAACCTTTCAAAATCTCGAAGATTCAATCAACTGTGGTACAAAGTTACGACCGACGAGACCAACATTGAGAATACTGGAGTGGTTAGTAAAATAAAACTTACAATCACATCTAAGAGAAACTGAGCTGAAAATTTAGGTAATGTTTTAGGTAATTGCTCGTGATTTTCGAGCTTATTTTCTTGAGAAATCGTCCAAAATCCCCGAATGTCAGCTAACCCTAGGTTTCTCGACAAAATGAGCTGGTATGCACGCGATTGTTTTGAGTCAGAAATCGGATGGGAAATAAGATCGCTGAGAGACTATAAGGATCTGCCCCTTCTTCTTGGTCGAATCTCTGAGTTTGAACGATATAAAAATCGAAGAAAATCTTTAAAATCTCCGGGTCGCCTGATTCGGGCTCAGTTGAAAATTCATCGAATTGCCCCACGGGATGGCAGTGAAGATACGCAAAAGCTTCCGAGGTCGTTTCGGGATTTGCAAACATTCCCTCGAAACCGTTTTCCCAAAACGTACATTTCAATGTAAAAGGTATCAAGTACGTTGAAAGGCGTTAATAATTTACCTCGAGTATCTGTCAGATCCTGCAATTTTCCGATATCTGTATTCATATCCATGGCTAAAGTAATGGGGGATATTAAAAACAAGCATCGTCTTAACTTCCAAGTTTGGTTAAAGTACATCGTTATAATTTTCCGATAAATGCATTCATATCCATTGCTAAAGTAATGGAGGATATTAAAACACAAGCATCGTCTTAACTTCACTGTTTGCTTATATTACATCGTTATATTAAAAAAAAACACAGAAGAATAAAAAAAAATACTATGAAGTCCGCAAAGGCAATGACGAAAGGAAAAAATAACAACCTTTTTTCACTTCTTATATCTTTAAAAAATATGGATAAAACAAAATAAATTGAAAGGAAAAAAAAAACCACAAACCACTAATTAAGAAACAAAACTTAAAATATTAAGCATGTCATTTTCAAAGAACAAAAATCCCAAGTTGAGAGACTAGACGGTTAATCGGTTTCTAGAATTGTTGAGGACTATTTAAGAGAGCAATTGGGCGAAACGAATGGGCGATACCGAGATGGAATAAGAGACAGTTAAGTTGCTCAAACCCATGAGAGAACTAGACTTTATGATTCTGGAGAATCATGGCTTTTCAAGATGTGATTCCGTGATTTTTCATGACCGAGAGTGTCTGATGAATTGTTTTTAACTGTCTCACTGAAGTTACTTTTTTGATGTTTTGAGAAGGATGCGTATAGTAGTCTCAAATGACTCAGTTTGATAAAAAAACATGTTTAGGTAAAATCCATCATTAATGTTGGAGAGGGTTAATATCAATATCGTCGTCCGACAGGTTGATCTCCGACAAAAGGAGTTATGCTTGTTTGACATGAGTGTTGTGGCTATTTGAAAATGGTCCATTTTATCTCAAATGATGTCTGGCAGCTTGTTAAGGGTTAACAAGTGCTAACAGGAACATTTATTCATGCAACTTGTAATTTCACACCAAACACTGTGAATGGCCATTTTGACTTAAAGATTTACTAGATGTTTTCTGAGAAATCCAGGGAGAACATGAATTTTAAGCTGTTGATGGGTATCATTGTTTATCCAGCCCAAAAGGGGTTAAGGGTTGTTTTTTTTGATACGCTTATTACTTATAAAAATAATTCTCAGTGAATTCTACTTCCACTTATGTTGATTTCTCCTCTTAACTTTGGGTGCTGCGGGTATGCAAACACAGCCCATTTTATCAAATTTTTTGATGTTTGAGAACCAGCATAGGGTTAGCAAATGCTTACTGGAATATTTTGTACATGCAACTTGTAATTCACACTAAGATCTGAGAATGGCCAATTGTTCTTGAAAATCTATGTAATGTTTTTAGGGAAATCCTCGGATAATATGAATTTTTAACCTTTTGAGGGGTATCACCCTGTAACCAGCTCTAAACGTGTTAATGCTTGGTTTTATGAATACCTTCATTACGTATAGAAATGATCCTCGATGAATCACACTTCCAATGAAGGTGGTTATGTTCATCTCGCAGGTACACATTGGGTGTAATGGGTGGCCAAGTACAGTCCATTTTCTCAAAATTTGCTGTCTCTGGAGGGTTAACAAACGCTTACCGGAATCGTTGTTCATGCAACTTGTAATGTCACTCCAAGACCTGGAAATGGTCAATTTCTCTTGAATACTTACTAGATTTTTAGGAGAAATCCACAGAAAATGGGAATTTTAAGCTTTTAAGGGTACATCTCCTTAACCGGGCGAAAATGGGTTAAGACCTCAGTTTTTGAATACCCTTACTACTTACTAAAAATTTTCCCTATCAGTTTTGCGTCCGGTAAAAGAAGTTATGTTTCTCTGCAGCATTCCCATTTGATGTTGTTGGTGTCTAAAAACAGACTATTTTTTCGAAATTTTGACATTTAGCAGCCCATGGAGGTTTAACAAATGCTTATCTGAATATTTTATCCACGCAACTGGTAATGTGACTCTAAGACCTATTCTCGGCCTTTTTCTCTCGAAACCCTACGAGACGTTTGTAAAGAAATTCAGGGAAAACATGATTTTTTAAGCTTTTGATGGGTATTGCTATTAACCATCCCAAAAGGGGTTAATGCTTGTTTTTTTGAATACCCTTATTACTAACAAATTTAGTCCTCGGTGAATTCCACTTCCAACAAAGTAGGTTATGTTTATCTCTCGGGTATTCATTGGATGTTATGCGCGTCTGAAAATAGCCAATTTCAACACAATTACGATGCTTAGTAGCCTGTAGCGGGTTAATAAATGCTCAACGGAATATTTTGTCCATGCAACTTGTAATGTCACACAAAGACCTGCGAATAGTCAATTTTTCCTGAAAACCTACAAGTTGCTTTTAGAGAAATCCACAGAAAATGGGAATTTTAAGCTTTTAAGGGGTGTCTCTCTTTAACCAGTCCAAAATGGGTTAAGACTTCGACTTTTGAATACCCTTTCCACTATCAAAAATGTTTCTCCATTAATTTTGCGTCCGATAAACGAAGGAATCTTTCTCGGTGGTACACCAAGTGGGTGCTGTTGGCGTCCAAAAACAGCCCATTTTATCACAATTTTGACTTTTAGCAGCCCGTGGAGGGTTAACAAAAGTTCACCGCAGTATTTTGTCCATGCAACTTCCATTGTCACACCAAGGCCTGGGAGTGACACATTTTTTCTTGAAAATCTACAAGACTCGTTTAGAGAAATCCACGGAAAATATGAATTTTTGAGCTTTATGGGGGTATTGCTGTTTAACCAGCCCAAAACGGGTTAACGCTTGGTTTTGTGAACATCCTTATTACTGACAAAAATGCTCCTCGGTGAACTCCACTCCCAATAAAGGAAGTTATGTTTATCTCTCGTGTACTGTTTGGGTGCAGTGGGGGCCTGAAACCGGTCTATTTCATCAAAATTTGGATGTTTGGCAGTCTGTGGAGGGTTACCATATGCATCGCCTGATATGCCGTGTGTATCAAAGGGCGTGTCACAGATAGGTCTAGCAATGACGAATGTATAAAAAAAATCTACAAGACGTGTTTCGAGAAAGTGCCGATAAACCCCAATTTTGGCAGTTTTTTTGCCAAGTTTTGACGAAATAAGGGTTAAATCGAAAATTCCGCTTCGGTACATTTTTAGACTTTGTGCCCATCTATGCGTGTGCAAAATTTCGTGAAAATCGGTTCGAAAATGGCTTCTGAATCGTACGGACAATATGCGTGGAAAAAAAAAACAACCCTCCCCCCCCCCCCCCCAAAAAAAAATAAAAAATAAAAAATAATAATAATTCGTAGAAAAACAATAGTCTTTTCCAGATGGAAAAGCCTAAAAAAAAAATAAAAAAAAATAATAATAATCCGTAGAAAAACAATAGTCTTTTCCAGAGGGAAAAGCCTAAAAAAAAAAAAAAAAAAAAATAATAATCCGTAGAAAAACAATAGTCTTTTCCAGAGGGAAAGGCCTAAAAAAATGAGATTCCATGATTTTTCTGGACCCCCCCCCCCCCCCCCCCCCCCCCCCACAGTGTCTGATGAATTGTTTTTAACTGTCTCACTGAAGTTCCTTCATGGATGCTATGAGAAAGGTGAGTACAGTAGACTCAAATGACTCAGTTTGATAAACAAATTTAGGTAAAAACCATCATTAACGGTGGAGTGTGTTAATATCAATATCGTCGTCCGACAAGTTAATGACCGACACAGGTTGTTATGTTTGTTTGACACATACCCACTATGTGTTGTGGCTATTTGAAAATGGTCCATTTTATCTCAAATGTATCCAAAATATTGATGTCTGGCAGCTTGTAGAGGGTTAACAAGTGCTAACAGGAATATTTATTCATGCAACTTGTAATTTCACACCAAAAACTACGAATGGCCATTTTTACTTAAAATCTATGAGATGTTTTCAGAGAAATCCAGCGAGAACATGAATTTTAAGCTATTAATGGGTATCATTATGTATCCAGCCCAAAATGGGTTAAGGTTTGTTTTTTGAATACGCTTATTACTTACAAAAATAATTCTTAGTGAATTCTACTTCCACCTATGTTGATTTCTCCTCTTAAGTTTGGGTGCTTCAGGTATGCAAACATAGCCCATTTTATCACAATTTTGATGTTTGAGAACCTGCATAGGGTTAACAAATGCCTACTGAAATATTTTGTTCATGCAATTTGTAATGTCACACCAAGATCTGAGAATGGCCAATTTTCCTTCAAAATCTACATGAAGTTTTTAGAGAAATCCTCGGATAACATTAATTTTTAACCTTTTGAGGGGTACCTTTCTGTAACCAGCTCTAAACAGATTAATACTTTGTTTTATAAATACCTTCATTACCTACAAAAGTGATCCTCGGGGAATTCCACTTCCAATGAAGGAGGTTATGTTTATCTAGCAGGTACACATTAGGTGCAATGGGTGCCCAAGAACAGCCCATTTTCTCAAAATGACTATACTTTGCAGTCTTTGGAGGGTTAACAAACGCTTACCGGAATATGGTGTCCATGCAACTTGTAATGTCACTCCAAGACCTGCAAATGGTCAATTGGTCTTGTACAAACTACATTTTTTGGAGAAATCCACAGAAAATGTAATATTTAAGCTTTTAAGGGGTACATCTCCTTAACCAGGCGAAAATAGGTTAAGACCTCGTTTTTTGAATACCCTTACTACTTACTCAAATTTTCCCATATCAGTTTTGCGTCCGGTAAACGAAATTATGTTTCTCTGTGGCATTCCCATTTGTTGTTGTTGGTGCCCAAAACAGACTTTCTTCAAAATGTTGACATTTAGCAACCCTTGTGGGGTTAACAAATGCTTATCGGAATATATATATCCATGCAACCGTTAATATGACACCAAGACCTCTGAATGGCTATTTTCTGTTGAAAACTTACAAGATGTCTGTAAAGAAATCCATGGAGAACATGATTTTTTTTAAGCTGTTGATGGGTATCTCTATTAACCACCCAAAAAGGGGTTAACGCTTGGGTTTTTGAATACCCTTATTATTTACAAAAATGGTCCCCAGTGAATTCCACTGCCAACAAAAGAGAGTATGTGTATCTCTCGGGTATTCATTGTATGCTGTGAGTCCGAAAACAGCCCATTTCAACACAATTATGACGCTTGGCAGCCTGTAGAGGGTTAATAAACGCTCATCGGCATATTTTGTCCATGCAGCTTGTAATTTCACTCAAAGACCCGCGAATAGTCAATTTTTCTTGAAAACCTACAAGATGTTTTCAAGAAATCTACAGAAAATGGGAATTTTAAGCTTTTAAGGGGTATCTCTTTATATCCTGTCAAAAATGGGTTAAGACTTCGACTTTTGAATACCCTTACTACTTACAAAAAGGTTTCCGTATGAAATTTGCGCTCGATAAAAGGAGGTATTTTTCTTTGTGGCGTACCCGTTGGGTGCGGTTGCTGTCCAAAAACAGCTCATTTGATCACAATTTTGACTTTTAGCATTCAATGGAGGGTTAACAAATGCTCACCAGAGTATTTTGTCCATGCAACTTTCCTTGTCAAACCAGGACCTGCGAGTGGCCATTTTTCCTTGAAAATCTAAAATACTCATTTAGAGAAATCCACAGAAAACATGACGTTTTTAGCTTTTGAGGGATATTGCAGTTTAACCAGCCCAAAACGGGTTAACGCTTGTTTTTTTTAATACCCTTATTACTTACAAAAATGATCCACGGTGAATCCTACTTCCAATAAATGAAGTTATGTTTATCTCCCGGGTATCGTTTGGGTGCTTAGGAGCCCGAAAACAGCCCATTTCATCAAAATTTCGATGTTTGGCAGCCATTGGAGGGTTACCATATCACGACCTAACATCTCTTGTATATGAATGGTCGTGTCACAGACAGATCTAATAACGATGAATGTTTAAAAAAAATCTACAAGACGTGTTTCGAGAAAGTGCCTATAAACTCCAATTTTGGCAGTTCTTTGCCAATTCTGACGAAATAAGGGTTAAATCGAAAATTCCGCTTCGGTACATTTTTAGATTTTGTGACCGTCTATGAGTGTGAAAAATTTCGTAAAAATCGGTTCGAAAATGGCTTCTGAATCGTACGGACAAAATGTGCGAAAAAAAACAAACAAAAAAAGAAAAAAAACAACCCCCCCCTCCCCCCCCCCCCCCAAAAAAAAACAAACAAAAAAAACATTATAATCCGTAGAATAACAAAAGTCCTTTCTAGAGGAAAAAGCCAAGAAATAAATGAAAAAATAATAATTATTATTATTACAAAATATGAAGAAAGAAAAAAAATATGTTTGTGATGAAGGATCGTGATTGCTGGATTCGATGATGAGAATTATATCGTGTTCCTTCACCGATGATGTAGCGTAACAGAACGTTTCGACTCCCGTGAGGGTCGGAAAGAAGACCACGATGGACGTGGGTCAGAAATCCGCGACGGAAGTGAGTATTAGAATCGCGTTGAAAGTCAGAAAGAGGAGTGCCGATTTAAATGAGAAGTTGAAAAAAAAAACGCCGGGTAAACGGCCGAAATTGTCATCGAAATCGGAAGAGATTCCGCCGAATATCGGGATTGAAAATGGTTTAAAGATTCAAAATTGAATTATATTTATAAGAAATAAAAACAATTAATAAAAAAACCTTTGTTAAAAATCATTAAAAAAACATTAAAAAAACCTTAAAGAACTACGAAGCCCAAGAGATCGAATTACGGACTCTTTTCTAGAAGCATAAGCGGAGTAATAGTGGGAAAATCGAATTTGTGGAAAGACGAATCTGTTGATGGATCTGTTGTTGCGACCCAAGTTGTTGAATTACGACAGATTGTTCGTGTTCGGCAAGAGTCTTTTTCAACCCGAAAACGAATTATTGGGAAAAACGAACTCATCAAAGGACGTGATCTGGAGAGTCTTTGGTCACCAGGACGAGTTCGAAAAATGCAATGCATCGCTGCAACGATCTTGCAAGAGACTCGAGCGAACTTGGAAATAAAACATCGGACATGAAATGTCAATTTTATTAATAGACAAACGACATGCTCGATCCTCGACACTTGAATTCTGTACACACAAATCTCATTAGCTTAAAGTTATTTTATTTGTTATAATTAACAAGAAGGATTGTGTGACGAGTGCCCAGCACGTAGATTATATGCTTTCCTTCCAATACAGTTGAATATTGCAAAGTATGCTTACAGTACGTGGAGAGTGGATTGTAACTAAATCACCCGCGGAGTGGATTTATCACCCAAGCTATAACTTTCAAATTTTGTACATATCGACAAAAAACACAAGCAATGTTTCAGCCAATGGACCTCCGGGTTTAACCCGGAGGTCCATTGACTGAAACTTTGCTGGTGCTGGTTATGATTTGCAACAAATTTGGAATCATTGCAAGGGTGGAATCTCCACTCTGCGGGTGATTTAGTGATAATACACTCTCCACGTACTGTACATGTTTAAAACATTTACATGGATTTCAGTGAAATGGTGAAGCAAACGTATATATATTTTGAAACAATGTTGTGTATATACACGGCTCAGAACAATGCTGATGGCTGATCAACTTTGAAAGAGATAGAACAGAAGAGTGAGAGGAGGGTAAAGAGAGGAAAAGTAAAATGCCATACTTCAACACTGCCGGTTCGAATTTGCAAAGCTATACAGGTGATACTTCAGTTCAACATCATCCCAACTCCTGCGGAATCCAATACCAATGCTGTAAATAGGACTGACAGGACAGACATGTGGAAAGAAGCAAGCCGTGTGTGAAGTAAAGACAGATGGGCATTGATTTTATAAGTCAACGGCTTAAGAGTTGCTTTTACCATCTATCCAACATAACGACTCAACGGTGGTCAGCGCTCTTCACAGGAATCGTCATTCGATTTGTTTTATTTTGTTCAATATTTTGTCTCAAAAAACTCAGCTCACGACCCCTCAGTGGAGCGAGCTCAATGAGGTCGCACCGCCAATGCGTCTCAGGTTATTTTCCAGAGGCAAGCATTGAAAAACAAAAAAGCTCATGATCTTTGACGACGTCCTGTGAGAGAAACAAAATGAATGCGAATCCTACTATGTTCGAGGACTTCACAGCAACGTGGATTCTTTCTATCTCTTGCAAAATTAATTAAAATTGCCATGGCAGACCATGAGAGAGAACGCGAATTATCGGTGTCTGCTTTGTCAAGATCTCAATCACATTTATGAGGATCATGCGGCCAACGACATGACAAAAGAAAATTCAGGAGGTATTGTAAGGCGATGTGGGATCGTGGACCGTATAATTTCGTCGTCATCTGACATGTCACAAATACTACGGTAAATATAGCAACTGATTCGACGAGTTTTTTTTAGTCCACGCTATGCGATTAATAATGAATAGAAAAATATAATATTAAATAGAAGTAAAATATATATAAAAACAATAATTCCTAAATTTAAAAAAAAATATGTCACAACAATTCAAAGCTATATTATTAGAAACGATAGACGTCGACAAGAAAAGGACAACCTATAACACAACTGCAGAAGATTTTGTTTTTACGATCACAGGTAACGATGATAAGAGTCCATTCAAGACGAGATTGTATCTACCAATCGAACTGAAGAGAATATGAGATGCGAGATGGCACTGATGAATCTAGAGACGTACTATGCGTTTCCCAAGATCATAGAGAAAATAATACGCTCAGGGATTTACGATTCGCATTCCCAAAGATAGTTACGCCATAGGCGATCTGAACGAACGCGTTCAGACTAGAATAAAGATCAATGGTCATGACGGAGTCGACATCAACATAACTGCCAATTTCAACACTCTGCAAACAATACTGGACATGATAGACGGTTATCGAGTGAATGTTAGGGGAGACGACGCTTTTGGGATGATGTTGGAATTTGATCGGAAGACGTACAAGGGACGCGCAACATCCGAAAACGTGGTAGACATTTTCTCCATCATAAGCATCTTAGTAGACATGGTCATGATCTCCGGAACTTACATGAACGGTGCACACAACCAACGGTCTACTTTTTCTTTCTGGACGTCTCCCCGGGCTACAAGATCATAGAGCGACCTCGAAATCTAGTTTATCTGCCTGTGATAATTCGTACCTTGTATAGCCTCCCATAGACTTGATGGATCACCATGGGGGTTGTTAGAGCTTCGCGGCGAACGTGCGACAATGCGTTCTTACACAAGAGACTTTAAAAAAATATATAGAATTTGTTTTGTTTGTTATTATACTATAAATTTGCGCATTATTTCTTCACATCATTTCAACATAGCCAACATTTCCTCTTCCGTGCATAATTCATCCTCCTAGTTTTCTGCCTCTTCTCTTCTTTCTGAGAACTAATTTTTCTTTTACAAGTCTTTTTTATAATATAGTTTTAGTTTTACAAAAACAGTTTTTGTAATTCTTTTTTTAATTCTAAACATGATTATATATATTAAGCAGGAAATAGAATAAAACTAAAAATCATTTTTTAAGCTATTTATATATGTATTTAATCTATTTATATATATATTATATCCTTTTAACTCTATGTATATTACGCTGGATCGTCACTTAGGGAGGCATGTTTTAAAAAAGTCCGATGGGGAGACAATATTTTTCTAGGCTTCAAAGATGATATTCAGTGCAACGATAGGGTGAATTTCATTAATATCCCTCCCCCCCCCCCAAAAAAAAAAATATATATATATTATTTCCAAAATATGTGGCGGAGCAAAATATATTGCTCATGTCTCCTTAATGGTGTGCCCCTAATGTTTTTTTTACTACAATACGTATATTGGGTGGACATTGAATGCATATTTATTAGAGAGACATTTATATATGCATAAAAGTTGGGCCCTTAAGGTTGGTATTCAGAGAATAAATGTTTCGCGAATTTATTTCATATCACATAATATTTTTGTTTATTATAAACATTCTCTCCATCATTAGTGATGCGAGCATCGGTTTGGAAATAATTCCTGCCGATATTTCGCAGTTCAGTGGTCATTGGTTGCCAGTCTGTCCTCATCTGTAATATCTTGTAGAGTTGGGGTAATATTACAATATCGTTGCATTTTAATATTATCCATATTGCTGAAGAACCCAGCGTTATACGGAACAGCCGGGGGAAAATGAAGAATTGGGCCGTGCCCTGAAAAGACCCATGCCAAAAACGTTCTGAAATGTCTTAAGTAAAGGATTATACAGCTTTTATATTCAGTATCGATGCGGTGCTTGTACTTGTATATTCATGTTGATTTGTTAACTTTGCCGAACACCGGAGGTGATGTTATAGTATAAAATTACAAAAAGGAAACCCAAATTAGCCTTTTGTGTTTGGTACCCTCTGATGGAACAGGCATGGAGCAGGCAAGTATGATAGAAAGATGGGAAAATAGCAAGTTGGAAACCGGTCAAAGGATTTATAATGGTAGTTGTGACAGAAGATGTATGCAGCATTGCAGCGCCAGTGCATAGTAATGATACAAGGCAGTAGTGGGTGAAGACTGTAACACCAGATAGACCAAGACGATAGCAGTGAAAACTGATCGTAGCACAGTGACTGATAATCTTTGTACAAGCTTGTAACAGCGGCAACAGAAGAGGCTGGTAACAATTGTAATTGGCATCATTAGTAGGAGAGGGGTGAAACGTGCCTCATTGGCAGGACCCCGGAAGTGACGTCATGTCACGTGACTTGGTGGCGCCATGTTTGATTGTCATGGTAACCCGCGTAAGTGGCCATCTTGTGACGTCATCTCCATAGTTATACGTGGTGTGGGTGCGCTTGCGCAGCGCGTGCTGTTGGGGTGATACGTGTCTCCGTCGTCCATTTTGTATACTGGAGGCCGCCATCTTGGTTTCTATAGTAGCGCGTGGTTGCTATGTGACCCAATGGCTTCTAACAGGACAGGGGTATCTTCGGAGGGTGGGTTCGATTGAATCGGAGTAAATCTAATTACCACAAACAACCCGCCAACTTGTATTATTTCGAATTCTTTCAGAATTTTCTGCTTCTATCTATATATGCAATAGTTTTCGTCTACCTGGGCATGTTCCTTTGCCCTGGAGTATACTCCTGTAGCGTAGAAGAGCTTATCAACTGGAACAGCTTTAGCTATTATTACTATATTTAGCTTTTCTGATATATTCTTCTTAGTTCTCACCCTATTCCGTGTACTCTTGTAGTTTCCTTTATCTAGATCCTTTAAATAGATTATAACTAACCAATCAGATTGCTTGATTTCCCATAATCTGTATGCAGAGTTATCTCCCCTTATAACAATGATGTCGTATCCGATTCTCATCACCTCTATATCCAATGGCCACGACCCATGGAATCCCATTTTTGGGAAACACCCGTGGTTATGGAATCCCTTTTTGTCGTATGAAGCCATGAGGGCTACGTAAAAGCCCTCAATGAGGCCTCATTTATTATCCTTCATAGCCTCATTGAATTTTGAGGTCATGAGGGCCATGAAAAATCCCTCAATGAGGTACAATTTACAACCACTCTTAGCCTCATTTCGGTATTTAACATGTATATCCTATGGAATCCCATGTTGGAAAACGCCTGTGACTGTGGAATCATTTTTGTTTGTCGTATGAGGCCATGAGGGCTATGTAAAAGCCCCCAATGAGGCCTCATTTCCTATCCCTCATAGCCTCATTGAATGTTGAGGTTATGAGGACCATGAAAAATCCCACAATGAGGTATAATTTACTACTACTCCGATTCAATCGAATACACCCTCCGAACATACTCCTGTCTTGTTAGAATCCATTGGGTCACATAGCAACCATGTGCTACCATAGAAACTAAGATGGCGGCCTCCAGTATACAAAATGGACGACGGAAACACGTATCACCCCAACAACACGCGCTACACATGCGCACTCACACCTCGTATCACAATGGAGATGACGTCACAAGATGGCCGCTCACGCGGGTTACCATGACAACCAAACATGGCGCCACCAGATCACGTTGCCTGACGTCACTTCCGGGGTCCTGCCCGGGGTCCTGCCAGTGAGGCACGTTTCATCCCTCTCCAACTACTGGCATCAGAGGGCGTTTGAGTTCTCAGTTCACCAGCAACGGGCAACAGTACCACCTGAAATACTGATCCATAATGGGTGGCTTTTCGGATGAATTTGGACTGTGGGTGAAATCTTCAGACAACAAGCAATACGAAAGGTTTCTCAGAGAGTATGCAATGTGAAAGTACGCTCTCGCGATTGGGGTCCTAAAACAATTAACACAAGTCCCGAAAATACCAGCTTAGTTCATGACCAGAACAACTTAACATTGAACTGCATTGTGGATACGGACAACGGTCTGTGTGCCTGTTGCGTTGTGTGTGCAGTTTGGCGTAACAACGTTATTTGTAACAACTGTTTCGCGAGACAAATACAGAAATCTTCCACCGTTTTTGCTGGAAAAATTCCGTAAATGATTTATACACTCAAGGACATATGTATGGTTACATTTAGCAGGACATATATTATTCGATAGTGTACATGTGGCATTATACAACATGCTTTAACCAGTAAATTGCGCAAGATAACAAACAAGTGTTTACCGGATGACATGGAAAGAAGGCGATTTTGTTTGGTGAGATACAATTGTACAATTCCACTGGTTTTTTTTGGTACTGTAGAAAAGTATTAAAATAAAATCATCAGGTTTATAAAAGTTTATATACGAGTTGAAATATTCAGGGCAAATTCATTCTGAAGGGGAGGCGAATCCTTAACCAAATGAAACTTATAGGGCGGATAGTTTCATTACGGTTTTCGTGGGTAAAATGGTGGGTCAGCCAAGTATAACATATGGTACGGAAGTGGTACCTCAAAACCAGACAGTTGTAAAGAGATTGGAAACCCCGCAGAACGATGCAGGCCAATGTATAACGGGGTCGAGTAAGGCCGCAGCACTAGAAGCAATCAGAGGTGAGCTGAGGTGGATGAGGATCAAGGACAGAATAGACTTATTGAAACTCGGTTATCTTAATTATTTGGTGAATTTCCCCGACAGCCGACGGGGAAAAGTAATTTCCAGAGAATTTTCAACTCAAATATCAAGACAGGGTGGATGGCCCACGTGAGGGAGCAAATACAGAACTACTCATTGGAGATCTCGGACCTAGACCTAGAGGCAAACCAGGGTAAAAAAATCGTCAGAGAAAGGGCCAGGGAGAATGGTAATCTTAATTGGCGAGAGGGGGTCAAATCAAAGGGGTCTTTGGGTGGCCCGCATGAAAAAGAGAAACCTGGTTTTGAAGAGTACCTTGACTTACACCTTTGGTGGGTCACTGTTGTTCAAGCTGAGGTCGCGGTCCCCGGAGCTGAGGGGGGAAGTGGGAAAAACAGTGAAAAAGGCGCGCCAGATGTGTAATTAGGGCGTAGTGGAGACCCTGGAACCCCCTCTTCTAGAATGCCCAAAATACCAGCCTAAAAGAATAAGATTCACTGGGAGTATAATGGGAAAGTGGGTTGAGAGAATGAAGGGCGTGTGGTTAGTGAGAAACTCAAAGGAGAGGGTTAATATGCTAATCGGAGAGATTGGGAAGAAATGGGCAAGGGATGTCATCAAGCAGTTCGTCTCCGAGTTTTGGGAGGAGAGAAGAAGCGTGGGAATAGGAAGGCAGTTGGAAGTGCAGGGATGACCAAGGCCTTCTCACCCGAAAACCGCGACAAATCAGCGACCGGCCAAAGTGTTATTATTATGGCAAAGATGGCAAAGATACTGGCAATTACCATATTGTCACCTATAAAATGACATCGTACCTGTGTTGTGGGCATAATACAGCCACATGCATAATACAGCCATAGCTGCTGAAAGTGACCTTAAACACAAATAAATAACTTTTAAATAATTAAACCCTGCGCCCCCGTTATATAACTATGTGAGGTTAGAAAACGTGTATTGCTCACGATATCACTTTTATCAGCATATTCCCATAAAGGATACAAATTTACGTTTGGAGTTAACAATTCTGTTAGATCTAAGAACTGCCTGCATCGCGGACGAAACAGGAAAGGGGGAATTGTTATAACCTGTAGAAAACGGAATATTAATAGAAAATGAGGAATACGCTTTAGAGGACACTAGCGTGTGTACTCGACGATGCACGGTCGAGCGGGAGTGACAAATATCAGAACCTTATCCACCGGGGGCTCGTCTGATGGAATCACTGATCACCGCTATCACTAAGGGGATCATGTTATTCGCAGGTACCGGGTTTTAGCATGATCCATCCAGAAATGGCAGAGTCACGAAGACGCGACATCATCAATGTCATGTGATGTTGCAGTCGTTTAATCGAAACGCGACCTGTCCCGTATCACTGAGGGGATCAAATATCCGTGGGTACCGATTTAGAGCCCACTCCGTCCAGAAAGGACAAAGTTATAAAAAAAAACAATTTCAGAACGTGTAGTAGTTTTTAAGAAAAGGCTTTTCCTGTTCGAGCGTAACATGATAACGTTAAAATGTGATGCTGTATCCATCCCACGTTACTCCTGGTATCAAAGTGCATATACTTACATCCCATATTTCAGAATAGGTAGATTTATACCATATACATACTGTGGTCTCCCTATTGTCTCCACATAAGGCAGTCCACAAAGTGAATATTTTTCACTATGCATGCAACATATACAAGTGGTGGATAAAGCCCTGAAATATTGAGGGGAACGGAGGAGCCTTAATAGAACTTAAACAAATATATTTTGTCAACAGTGCTTTTAAACAAGGCGTTAGGTAGACTTTTAGCATACATGTGGTCTCCCTATTGTCTCAAAATAATGAAACTCAGAAAGTGAATATTTTTTCGAACAGGATGCACCCAACAAAAATCACAGGCGGCGGGAACCCAGAAAAATTGTGGCGGCACAGATGAGATAAAAAGGTAGAGGCGTCACAGATTGTAGGCCTCTAAGTGTTCTGCGTTAACTGAATAGTTAAAATAGTTAAAACCATCAGTTGCAACATTCTATTTCAGCACGTTACCTCAATATCTTCAGCCTTTCATTACGGCTGAATTAACCTCTAGCTAATAGAATGGAGAACACGTCAGTGCTATACGGAAAGATCGTAACTTGGATTTTTCAACATCATGTTTTCATTCATCACCATACACAGAATGTTGGAAATAAAGTCAAAAGAAAGAACGTCACAGAAACAAAATCACAGACAAAAAGACACAAGGAAATTAAAAATTGCAGCCATCATCACAAAAGAAAAAAAGAAAAGTATCACAAGGCTTTATTTCACACATGGCTTCCAAAACAGAAAAGAAAAAAAAATCAAATGGATTCGTTTCACACAACTGATGCTGGCTGGCTTCACAAGGCTTTGGTTCACACATGGCTTCCGAAACAGAAATGGAAAAAAATCACATGGCTACGTTTCACACAACTGGTGTTGGCTTCTTTTCAAATTTGTGAATATTAATAAAGATAAAAGAAATGGCTTCATTCTTAGTGACAAAGCTACAGCATATAAATTGTGTTAAATTGGACCACCAAGCATAATAGACATGGTAGTCATTACCAGCAATAAGGGTCCAATCATTTGCTGTGGGGGGTTTATGTATACCAACTATGCAACACGCACAACGAAAATGTGGTGGAAGAGAAACTGCGAAAAACAGAGAAAAAATACATGATTTGCCTATTTTTCAAACCCGAGAGATCACCGCCGAATCGATTTGTTTATTTATGTATACCAACCATGCAACACTCACAACGAAAATGTGGTGAAAGAGAAACTGCGAGAAACCGAGAAAAAATACATGTTTGCATATTTTTCAAATCCAAGAGATCACCGCCGAATCGAGGAAAACCGCGCATTGGACACTTGAGAAAACATATAAAAAATACAAGTTTTCCACAGCTTGACGAGTGTGACGTTCACGTCACCCACTTTAGATTTCTCGCCAAGGTGGGGCTGATGGCCAAGAGACGACAAGTGACTTTCCGACACAAAAGTCGATCTTTGTAAAACATCTGTTATCGACTTAAGATTTTCATTTCAGTTTTGGAAGCTTTCGCGTATCTCCACTACCATCCGATGAAATAATTCGACGGGAGACGACTTACATATAAGCTTTAAGCTTTCTGTGGAATCCCATTTTAAACAGTAACGAATTTCCCTGTCTTTAGTTGTTTCATGCATAATACTGTATTTCTTGTTGTTCATATTTTTTGTTACTCATCTATTGTTGTGGAATGTATGCATTTATCAACTATTGAATTGTTTAAACTAATTCGATGCATTATCCATTGAGCCAGAACGAGACGATCCCGCAGATAAGATTTTGATTTTGCCCTATCTCCGAAATTCGATTGCGAAAACGGGACAGATTCTCGAAGTTTCTCAGGACGATTCGATTTCCCATCCGATTTATGACTCGAAAAAGTTGCGTGTCGTATCGTGGCGTACTAGCTCGTTTTGCGAGTGAGTTGCTATCGGGTTTTGTTGGGGAGAGCGGTGGTTCAGTGGTAGACTGTTGGACTTCTATGATAGAGGTCCTGAGTTCGATCCCCGTCCGGGGCGATCCGCGTTGTGCCAAGGCACTTTATCCCGGTTGCCTACATGGGGGTTCGATGTCGCCGTGTACTAAAGCGTACAGCACGTCGATGGTGCACATGTCTTCAACCGCTGTAACCCTGCTTGAGACGAGCTTGGACAGAGTTAGAATGTTGAGGAGCAGACAGTTTCTCGTTGGTGCTCGGCGGTTTCCCCCGGGTACTCCGGCTTCCTCCGTCCGTAAAACTGCCATTGTACATAAACATGGGACCCTAAACACCAATAAATAAATAAATAAATAAATAACTCAGTTTTGTTGAGCTTGAATTGACATTTTTACTCTACTTACGTCCTCACATTCCGCATTATTCGTCGCGAATCAATACGTTTATGTATAAAAAGCGAGATGTGCCTTCATTACAGTCCCACACAACATGTTAAACTTAAGCTCTCTGGGTTAACCTGTGTGAACGCGCGACCCGTTAGAGGTGAAGAACGCATCAGATAAGCATAAATAAGTCCAAAATACGTTAGTAACATGTCTGTAGGAAGTGGACAGTTGCAACGTGCTGAATAAAGTAGGGACGATCCGTCAACTCGGTTTCCATGCCGCCATTTAACGGAGATCCCTCCCAGTCGGACTGAGAACTTTGCAGTGAGATATATGTGTATACAGGGGAAATGAAGCAATCAGACTCAACCTTGATCGATGTTATATTCTAAACTGCGATAGGTAGAGGCAGGAAGTGGTGTTACAAGTCAATATTAACGAATGACAGTATAGATAATAGTACTGGTACAAGGCCGCAATGGTACAAGGCTGCTGTAAAAGATAGTGATAGGACAGATAGATCATAGACAAGTAGTGGTCTTGGAGCTTTGGAGATCAGACGGAAACCGTTGGTAAGACTACCTGTGTAGGAAGTGTATAGGAGTCATATAGGAGATAGGAGCTGGATCATAGGTAAACATAAATATCGAAATGAGGATAAGAGGGCTGGTAAATTAAACCTCATTGATGGATTGTTTCATGGCCCTCATGGCCTCAACAGAAATGAGGCTAAGAGGGATAGTAGAATAGATATCACTGTGGGATTTTTCATGGCCCTCATGACTTCACACGACAAAAAAGGGATTCTCCAAAAGGTATCCTCGATAGGTATCCTCAAATAATACAATACCAGGCCATATGTATCCTCAAATATCCAAAATGAGGCTAAGAGGGATAGTAAATTAGGCATCATTGAGGAATTTTGTTATGGCCCTCATGGCCTCAAAATAATGAGGTTAAGAGGGATAGTAGATTCTCATTGATGGATTTTCTCATGTCACTCATGGCCCCATACGACAAAAAAGGGATTCTCCAGAAAATATCATCGATAGGTATCCTTAAATAATACAATACCAGGCCATAGGTATCCTCAAATACCGAAATGAGACTAAGAGGGATAGTAAATTAGGCCTCATTGAGGGATATTTGCTGGTCATCGATGCTTCAAAAGAAATGAGGTTAAGAGGGATAGTACATCAGACCCCATTGAGGGATTTTCTAATACACGTCATGGCCTCATGCGACAAAAAAGGGATTCTTCAGAAGGTATCCTCGATAGTAATCATCAGATAATACAATACCAGGTCATAGATATCCTCAAATACTGAAATGGGGCTAGTGACTCGTATATGCGAGTCACTCGTTCGAGTAAATACTCTATGGCTTATTTGCTCGGTGGGATTGGAGTCATTCGAGCAATGACTTATCAGTAACTACTCGATAGATTCTTGGCATTAGGAATGGTATAGGCTTTCGTGGAGGTTGTCTTTCAGTTGCCTATAATCCAAAAGGGCCCGTGAGTACTATAGCACTACGTGCTACTATTATAAACCATGGTATGTCGGTCCTAAAAAGGATTCTGGGGGAAATCCCAACCAGAAAACCTACTTTAGTTCAATCGAACTTACCCCTGGGGTCATCCCTCGGTACCTGGGGCCTCTCGGTACCATAGTATGGCGGTCCCAAATAGGATTCTGGGGGAAATCCGTAGTAAATAAAGTCAATTTTGGTAGTTTGGGGTGAATTTTGGTGATTTGGAGGGATTGTCGGTTCTATTTGGGTAATTAGATTTACTCCTGTTCAATCGACACACCCTCCGATCATAACCATATCCTATAAGAAGGTTTTAGGTCATATAGAAACCACGTGCTACCATAGAAACCAACATGGCGGCCTCCAGTATACAACATGGACGGCGGAAACACGTATCACCCTAGCATGCGCACTAACATCACGTATCACTATGGGAATGACGTTACAAGATAGCCGCTCGCACGAGTAACCATGCGGACACAACAGAGCGCCTCTGAGTAACGTGACGTAACGTCACTTCCGGAGTACTGCCAAGGTTCCTGCAACCTGGGGTGAAACGTGCGAGACATACTACTACTGACTTTTCGCATTTATCGCAAGCGCGATTTTTGTTCACGTTTTGGTTTGGAAGTTTATCTGTTTCCAGTACCCATTGGTGACGAGATAGGAGATAGAACTTTCATTTAGTCGCCATGTATCCACCCTTAGAAATGCATTATAGGTCTCTAGTGGGTGTCTCCTAAACAAGGGGCAGGAAACGCACATCTCCGCGCAGTTTCGCACCAGCTTGAAAAATATCAACTTCGCAAAATTACCTTCTTTCATCAAAACACTGGTATTTTACCCAATGCTCAAAGGATTTCCCTCAAATTTTCAGCCTTGATTCGTAATTTATTGCTGAATCCAATGCCATAAAACTCGAAACGAATTCTAAACTTTACGATGACGAATAGGGAAAGAGAGACTGCATAGGCGCGATGGATTCCCGCGAGGAAAACCAAACACGCGTGGTTTCTGGACTTCCGAAAGGTGTAGCCGATTGTAGCCGATCATTGTGGCGGACTTCTTAGAGTAAACGGTTGAAGAGCTGTCCCCAGTACGCCGTTCTTAATTTACTCCAAACAATGGGTATTGCATTCCAAGTGCGAGATATCCACATCTTGAAAGCGGTTGGAAGCTGCGGTGCTACGGTTAACGGGGGTTTGGTACGCTAAAATGCGACAGGCAGCTCCCTCTGGCTGTGGTGTAAAATGTTGTTGGCCATGCTTCGCTGGATGGCTTATAGACAATAGCCCTGCATCCATCTAATTTTTGTTTATTTCTTCCCTTGCATTTTCAAAGGATTTGAACGGGATATTCCTGTCCGTTAATAAATACATAATATATTCTCAGACCACTGTCCAGAGATTTTCCGCCAGTCTTCAGAGGCATAAACTCTCGGACCTCGAAGGTCTCGGTTGTTCTCGACATCCGATGATTTTTTTCCAACTATATATTACATCATCCATATCGACCACATATAATGTCGGCATAAAACACCTGACAGCGGCGTCTTCTTTTTCCGTGCTCTGACAGATGTAGCTTTTCGCATTGACGTAGAAACATTTAGAACCCAAAACATTTTGCTCAATGATATAACATAAAGATAAACGATAAGCGATGGGGCATGGGAAGCCCACCAGAGTGTCCGAATCAGGTCGAGGAAAACCTATCGAGCTTCGTGTGCAGCGAAATTAAAACGGAGGAAGTGCGAAAGGTGATATCAAAATTAAGGGATGGAAAAGCGGGAGGAGTGGATGAAATTCCTAACGAGTTTATCAAAAAAGGGGGAGAGGAACTCGTGAAAAGCCTATCTGCCCTATTCAATCTAGCCATAGAAAATCAAGAGGTCCCAAAGGAGTGGAGAGAAAGTAAAGTGACATTTATTCACAAAAAGGGGGAAAAAGACGTTTTGGATAACTATCGAGGGATCTCTGTCAGTAGCAACATTGGAAAGGTTTTCTGTAATGTCCTGTATGGGAGACTAGAGGAGGTGATTGAGGAGAAGGGTTTTTTGGGAGAAATCCAGAATGGCTTCAGGAAGGGAAGGAGAGTTACTGACCATCTTTTCACACTATCCCAAATGATAGAATCCGCGAAAGCAAAAAAGAAAAAGATGTTTATGGCCTTTTTGGATATCAAAAAGGCATACGATAGAGTATGGAGGGAAGGTATGTGACGCAAGCTGGAGGCTATGGGCTTAGGAGGCGAGTTTGTTGGAATTATGAAAGCATTATATAAAGATGTACAGAGTGAACTTAGCCTGGGAAACATTACAACGAAACGTGTGCCTATGGAGATAGGCCTAAAACAGGGGTGTATCCTTTCGCCGATCCTGTTTGGATTGTACATCAAAGATTTAGGAGATGAACTCCTGCTTAGCGAGGAGGGGGTAGCAGTTGGGGACTTGGAGATCCCAGGGCTATTTTTTGCAGACGATATGGTTCTTGTGTCAGAAAGCGAAGAGGGGCTAAGGAAAATGCTGGGAATTGTTGGGAAATATGGGAGCAAATGGAGACTCGAACTTAATGAAAGCAAGAGCAAAATTATACCCGTGGGCCGCAAAGTGGACCCCACTCGAAGGTGGAGAGTGGGTGAGTTCTGCATTCCGGAAGGGAGCAGCAAACTTCTCAGTGTGGGAGAGACAGGTGATTTCGAGTATTTGGGGGTAAATATAAACATTACAGGAAGAGGCATCTACCGGAACCACACAAATAAATTGATTCTGAAGGGGAAGCGAATCCTTAACCAAATGAAACTTATAGGGAGAAACAGTTTCAATAAGGTTTTCGTGGGGAAATCCATTTGGGAAATGGTGGGGCTGCCAAGTATAACATACGGTACGGAAGTGGTACCCCTAAACCAGACGGCCGTAAAGAGCTTGGAAATTCTGCAGAACGATGCAGGCCGATGGATAACGGGGTCGAGTAATGCCGCAGTGCTAGAAGCAATCAGGGGTGAGCTTGGGTTGATGAGGTTCAAGGACAGGATAGACCTGTTGAAGCTCGGTTATCTTAATTATTTGGTAAATCTCCCCGACAGCCGATGGTGTAAAGCAATGATCCTGAGAATTTTCAACTCAAATATCAAAACGGGGTGCATGGATGGCCCAAGTGAGGGAGCTAGCAGAGTACTACTCATTGGAGATCTCGGACCTGGACGTTGGGGCAAACCAGGGTAAAAAATCGTCAGAGAAATGGTCATGGAGGATTGTAACCGTAATTGGCGAGAGGGGGTCAAATCAAAGAGGTCTTTGGGTGGCCTGCGTGATAAAGAGAAGCCTGGTTTTGAAGAGTACCTTGATGGCACCTTTGGGGGTCACTGTTGTTCAAGCTGAGGTCGCGATCCCTGGAGCTGAGGGGAAAAATTGGGAAAGACGGTGAAAGGGAGTGCCAGATGTGTAACCTGGACATGGTGGAGACCCTGGAACACTTTCTTCTAGAATGCCCAAAGTATCAGCCTAAAAGAATGAGATTCACTGGGAGTATAATGGGAAAGTGGGATGGGAGAATGAAGGACATGTGGTTAGGGGAGACTCAAAGGAGAGGGTTAATATGCTAATCGGAGAGATTGGGAAGAATGGGACAAGGGATATCATCAAGCAGTTCGTCTCCGAGTGTTGGGAGGAGAGGAGAAGCATGGGAATAGGGAGGCAGTTGGGAGTACAGGGGTAACCATGGCCTTCTCGTCCGAGAATCGCGACAAATCAACGGCTGGCCAAAGTGTTATTATATTATTATAACAATTTTTTCTTCCTCAATATTGATAAACCGTTCATAGAACATATCTCGTAGAGTCTGATGTCCCTCTTTTTATTTTATTATATCAAAATTGCTATTGGAGTTGAAATACAGTTTTCGAAAAAAAAAATAAATAAAAAGTTACATTTCTCAAATTGTTTGCCTACACAAAAATATGATGTTTATTTACATTTTTCGGCACCAACCGTTTGAAAAGATATCCCTACGAACGACCATTTCGATTTTTTTTCGACTCGCGAATTATTGAATTATTGATAAGTGTCCTTAGGTCTTGCAAGGTGGGGTATCACACTCTATGAAAAATACTCGTTTCTGCAACGAAATTCGGAAATGTAGACAAGAAAATCGAGAAAATGTAAGTGGTGTCGATATTTCCGTACAAAAATAACCCTTTACCCAAGGTAACGGTTAAAAACGGTCAGCGCATTTCTCACCAATCGCCAATTAATTTCTATTATTTTTTCATTTTTTGTCTCAGAAACATAGGTTATGATCTCTCATTGGAACGAGCTCGTAGAGCTCGTCCAACGAGGGGTCATAACCTATGTTTTTGAGACAAAAATGAAAAAAAATTAGTTATTCAAGAATTTTTTTTCACTTGTTGTCTGCTTTTCTTCTTATTCAAAGAGTTAAAAGAAAACGTTACTGATTTTCTTCGTTTTTTACCAAAGTGGAAAAACTACGAAAATGTAAATTCTTTTTTTCCATCCGTTTGAAGCGATGTTTGTTCCAAACGTTCCACCGAAAGTGTAAAATGGACACGAACTTAAAATATTTCGCAACCCCAAACTTACGATTGCAGTTTATTTCTTCTTCAGTTCAATCAATACCCCTCGTAAATATTTCAACGTCACCGTGTGACCGGCTTTGAAATCTACTCTTTTCTTTCATAATATTTAGTAAATAAACCTGCCTAATTGTAAAGGTGTTATCATCAACGATTCCTTGATTCGATTGATAAACATTTCTGGCGTCGATTAAAAAAATGCATATTGCTTGTATTTTAAATTCAACCGGGTGGAAAATTTCAGCTGGTCGAAAAATTTAACCTAAATTTTTGTTTTGAAATTGCCCATCCTGTTGAATGTAAAATACGTGATGGTCTTTTTAATGGGTAGACTGGTTCCAGTACATAACTGCGTCAAATTCGTTCAACAATTAAACTGCTAGCTTCACAACTTGATACATGCCCTCAAGTCTGAAGCATTTGTCACCGTACTCACAATTACGCATGCAGAAACGGTGGGAGGGTTGGGGACCTTGCTTCCCCTAAACTTTTCGCTTCCCCACCAGAAAAAACACATTAATCCAATGTAACTTTCACATAACGTGGAAAGTGGGAAGAGGGGTAACAACCGGATGGTCCTAGTTCGATCCTGAGGAGGTACCTGACCCAGCCCCCACACAACGATATTCTAAAGATTGTCCCCCGCCCCACACACACACTCAAAACTGTCTACGGCATCCCTATTATAAAATTACGGCTACACGCCTGACGCCGGCCAACAGCAGTATGGCAATATCTGTTATAGTTGGATTAACATTGGAAACACGAAATAATTTACAAAAATGTTCTTTGGCCTCTCTATTCAGTTTCGCATTTTATCCCCCTAAACACTGTGGCTAAGATATCAAGATTTCAGTTAGCAAATGTTGTCATTGTGCAAATATTAATTAACCAATTCAATCTGGCTTCACAGAGCTCATTGGATTGGTTAAATGTTTTGTTGTATTGTGTTTGCAATTTTATTTGACATCGTTGTGCAGAGGTGTTAATTCTTTCCGGGCTATAACCCAAGGCGCCTTCCGAAATTTTAAACAAATTTAACTCTTACTCTAAGGTTATTTTTTTTTTATTTCAGAGCTGAATGAACAAGCGATGTTCCATAGACGTCAAAGGTATTTAACTCCCAGCCAAGCAGGTTGTCCCGGGCCATATCACAGTATATTGGTAACTGGTGGGTGGAATGAGTGTGCCATCCAATGCCTTTCTGATTTAAAGTGTCAAGGAGCACAGTATATAGAAAAAGGAGGGATATGTGCTTTTGTCGACTATGATCCCACCAATTGTGGAGCATATCGTCCGGGCTATTGGATATTGATCCGTTTTGCTGTTTAGGTTGTTACTATACGCTTTAGAAAACAATGGGAGAGAAACAGGCGACTTTGATATTGTGAACATTTAACCCTTTACCCAACGCAGACGATATCAAAATTTATCATATGACTCGTCCGTTTGGTTCACTTCAAAAAATTTGATATTTTGTTTTCATATTAATCAGTGATAAATAAAGCCTTCCGTCAATTTCATTGGTCAATTTCAAAACTAGACAATTTGATTGGCTGAACAAAATACAACTGGGCCACGTTTTCATAAATTGCATAATTAGAGTTGGGAGAGTTCTTTGGTGAATTTCAAAACTGGACAATTTGATTGGCTAAACAAAATACAACTGGGCCACATTTGTAGAATTTCAGTAGGGAGAATTTACGTTATCTGTCCTATTTAGGGTGGGTTATATTGTATTAATATTTTACCTAACGTAACGACAAAAACCGTCTCGCGCAAGACAAGAAAAACGCCATTCATTTTTCTTTACACTTTCAGTTTTTGCTTCCAAAACATAGGTTATGACCCCCTCATTGGAACTAGCGTGTCGCGCTCGTTCCAATGAGGGGTCATAACCTATGTTTTGGAAGCAAAAAATGAAAACTTTTAGTTACACGAGGATGTTTTTTCCAAGTGCAGTCTGCAACTCAAGTTAGGTGATGGGTTAAAAAGTCATACTAAGTGGCTAATTTGTAGGTGTGTGTGTCATATATAAATAGAATATGAAATGAGTGTGTTTTCTCATATAATATTTATGAAACTCGTCTGAATTTTCCGTTTGGGCGAGCCAGAGGCTCGCCCAAACGGAAAATTCTTAGACTCGTTTCATAAATATTATATGAGAAAAACACTCATTCCATATCCTCTATTTATTAATTTGAATATCACTTTTTAATTTTTTTTCGAAAATTTTTAACAAAACCATATCATGTGACCCTTCATTGGAACGAGCTCGACGAGATCGTTCCAAAGAGGGGTCACATAATATGGTTGTGTTAACATTTTTCGAAATATATTTTTTTTCAGCTGCTGAAACTGCATATTACGCGGGCGGGTGCGGACGATTCGTTGGGTAAAGGGTTAAACTAATATCGAGGTCGATTTAAAAAAAAAATAGTTTACTGTTGTTTCAATGGAAGTGTTGCAGATTATGAATTATGAATTATTGACATTTATCAGATGACAATTTTCGCAAAACATCTTGGTTCTGACACTCAAAATATTCCCTGAGGATTTCATTTTCTTTCATTCTATAATCTTTAATTCTCGGTCGACAACAGCACCAATTCGTTTACAGTACAGTCGGCGTGGAGTGGTCGTAATCCACCAGTGAACAGTTATGTCCACGCACGCCTTTACCAAGTAAAAAAAAATCAAGATCAGCAAAATGTTAATTTATGAATCACCGGGTTGTACTCGGTGCTTCATTAATTAAATTGTTGATTATTCCTATAACTAGTGTTTGGAATCTAATATTTGTGCGTCCTTGGAAATATTGACCACTCGTGTAATATGAAGAGTCCACGGCGGCCGTACTATAGTGTCGTTTCCCGACAAAAGGATACAAGTGGATTAAAAATAATATTAGATGTAAATTTCTTGGATGTTCTTTTCAATTTTAACGGCACATTTTAACGTACAGGGTCAATATTCCATTCTATTTTAACTTTTAATGTTCAATGTAAAAACCGAAAACATGGATGCATTACAAATGACATGAGTGTACAAGACAAAAATGAGGGCATTATGTCTATGAGAGAATAACCCAACAAGATAACCCAATAAGTAAAAATAAAAGAAGCCACATGTTTTCTGAGAGGTACTTTTCATCATGACATAAGTATTTTCCATTACAAAAATTCGAGGCGATGTATGGTCTGCTAAAGAGCATTGTTTCAAGGATCGGAAATCACTTGATAAAAGCACTCCTGGCCTTTTCAAGGTTAAGTGGAGCGGAGATGTAGTGTTTTGAATGCAACAAATGGGAAAAGGTGTGAACCGCGAATTTGTGGAGAACAATAATCACATTTATTAATCGCTAAACGATATGTTATCGAAGAAATTGCGAAATGATAGAAATAGTATTCCCCACTGTAAAGATATAGAAATTTTCACTTTCACGGTACCAATTAAAATAGCCGCTTGCAAAGCATCACTCCAAGGTGAATACGAGTCAATTTATCACTGAAAATGATCAGTCTGTTCTAGAAACGTATAACAAAAAGAAAATCTAATGTTTTTGAGTGGATACCGATCATTTCCAGCAATAATTCAGCACGTATTCACCTTGAATTGATGCATAAATACCGCTAGTCAAAACCTAGCCTGAAAGTCCGTAATTTTAGTTTTTGGTTTGGTACGTCCTTTTAAAGGACGTACCAAATCAAAAATTATATTACGGACGTTCAGGCCATATTTGGATAAGAAAACAGCCAACTGAATCAGATCGCAAGACACTCTCTGTTCCGAGTATCAATCAAATCACTTCCGTGTATCAATGATTCAATGCGTTGTTTACTTTCATGCATCAATTCAAGGTTGAAAGGTGTGGAATTATCAGATTCTTAAAACACGCGAATAATAAAAAGACAATCTAGTGTTTTTGAGTGGATACCGAAAATTATCTCACTTGCAACCGAGATAAATGGTTATTTTCGTTCGTACATTTATCTATTGTTCTTCATTTTTTTCGCTTAATTTAAAAAAAAAAATACATTTTAGTTTGAACAATATTTATTTCCAATTATCAGAGAAAAGATATATAACAATGAAATGTGTGTGGATTCAACAGTAAGCTGAAAGCTCACAAAGGTCATTTCCACTAAAGTACACTTACAATTGAGATGGCACGAGATGTTAATTAAATGACTTCTTTTACCCAAATATTTACGATACACAGCTTCTGCTGTGTCAAGTGTGTTCTATTCGATTTAATATCAGTATGCAATCTTTATTTTGGAAACAAATAATTACTACATTGGTTTTAAAGTTGAACAGCGCGAAGAAATAAGAACGGGTGAAAGAGATAGTACTGATGAGTAACAGTTTTAAGAAGCCCCAATAGTTATTCGAGTCAAAGGCCATCAAGGAAAACCCAAGGCAGATTCTGTGGGTGTGTATGGCCAGCGGGATGAGTAGTGATGGGCCAATCGTCGATAACTGTTTATCGATATCGGTCAGATACTTGTATATATTTATAACGTCATTAGTAGTGCCCGTCAACCAAGAGGCCCGTTTAAGTTCCAGAACTGTCGTAGTATGCAATTTATCATGCATATTAATTCTATAGTCGACGGAAAAACACTACAAGTTATTGTTGAATTGAGCCTTGGTAGCATGACGGTGTCAACTCCAATGTTGGGATATTGCAGTTAGGATCGACATGTCCTCAATGGCCGTGGCAGTGCTAGTCCTTGGAGGTTCCATGAGGCCAAGAACTTATACCGAGTCACAGCTACTGGGTATTTATCTTCAAGTATCGGTAGCAGCATCAAGGTATTGCAATGTATATGTGAAGAGTTTACGCTAAGTGCCGTAGTGATCCGGCTGGAGAGAGACGGGTAAATAGGGCCTGGCCGAATGCCCACAGTATATGTTGCAGCTTCGAAGAGTAACAAGTAGATGATCGGCGTTTGAATAACGCCAACAACCCGGAGAAGACTGCTATGACCTCATCAGCACCAAACTTATGAACAGCCTGGTGCTACTACAGTACGTGTAAAGTGTACCATCACTAAATCACCCGTGGAGTGGAGACTCCACCCAAGCAATAATTGCAACTTTGTTACCAATCATAACAGGTACAAGAAAAGTTCTAACCAGTGGATCTCCGAGTTAAACCCGGAGGTCTTTTGGCTCCAACATTGCTTGTGATAACTTCACCCCGTGGGCGACCCCGCTATAGCGCACACTCCCCGCGCAGCATAGGCAGATTTAAACTTTTGGTATTATCTAACGATACTTAGGATAAGCAGAGAATAAATTAAGCCCTAAAATTTGTCTTAGAGTATGCTTGTAATCAGTTTTTGATTTTTTCTGTTTGTGTCTGCTTGGTCCCGGTGCCCGCGGCACACGCGCAATATGGAGATGTACAGCGTTATAGGAAACGTCCAAGTAGACTGCACGTCCGGCTCTTAGACTATAATATACTCCTCGGTGTTAGCCCTTTTAATCAAAGAAACTGTTTTTTCGGGACACGCTTAAAATACGTCATAATATAGCCGTTAGGTGGGACGACCACTAACTGAATGTGGGAAGTACGCCGTTAAATTCTATCAGCGTGCAGACACGAAGTTCCACGTCTAAAACATTAGCTGGTCTACCCCACAATAATGAACATGGACATCCCCCACAACTACCGGCACTAAACCGACACAACAAACACCACCACCAGAGGCCCAAAGGTGTGAGATCAAGCGAATCTTGCAGACTCTGGAATGAATTTATGGACTGTTTCAAAAATATTTTTATGATCCACTTAGCAATAAAATTCCGAACCATACAGCAACGCATTGCAATCAGTTGGATGAGGAAGTTAGCCAAGTTTCGCTCTGCGTATTTGAGCGTAAATGGGGCAGCTTAATAAAAAGTGTTCAGGGGTTTCTCACTCTGCACACGATCAGTTCGTGGAATTGACAAGATGGTTATCGTGGAGGTGTTCCTTAAGTTACTACACCGTAGTCGTATATTGCAATGGAATATTTGTGTTTTACGAGAGGAAGAAAGAACGAACTACTGTGGTGGTCGGTTATCATTCCGATTAAAATAATTTTTAAACTCTACCAAAGAAGTGCTATCCCTGATGTGTGAAGGTAGCTCGTTCCATAGTTTTGTTGTTGAGGAAATGAACGATGTTTGGTAGTTTTTGGTTCGATAAAAAGGTAGCGACGATTGTTTACTCTACGGAAATCGCGGGTTTCATTGATTGAAATAGGGGGAGGTATTCTGTTCGATATATAGATGGGGACCAAATTGTGAAACATTTTGAAGTACTGGATCAGTTTATGTTTCTCCCGTCGTGACTTGGGGGTACTCCAACCAGTTTTCACATATAATAAATCTTTACTGGCACTGGGACTAGCACCTGTCACGATACTTGCAGCAGCTATATGGATGCTTTCAAGCCTAGTCTAGTCGAGTTTAGTGCAGTTATCCCAAACCATATCTGCGTATTCTATCGAAGGTCGAATGAAAGTGAAATATATTTTTCCAGAGTTTTACGATCTAATAACAATTTATTCCTCCTAATTTGATCTAGACGTGAGCAGGCTTTTGCACAGATATGGGCAATGTGATGTTCCCTCGTACATTGCGAGTTTAAGATAGCACCCAAGTGTTTGTGGTCAGTGACTTCTTTAATGCCAGTACTTTCCATTACTGTTGGGGAGGAGGGGGGGGGGGGTGTCTCAATGGGGCCCGTTTTCGAGATATGACCATCGTTTCAAATTTTAGAGGGTTGAATGCAATAAGCCATGTTTGAAACCATTTTTCTAGTTTGGCAATGTCTCTATTTGAAACAAAAGATCGGGTTATCTTCTATTAAGTAGAAGGTCGTAGCATCTGCAAATAATCGAATACTACTTGTTAGGCCCATCCTGTATCATTTTTGTAGATTAAAAAGAGCAACGATCCATGGGTGGATCCCTGAGGAACACCTGAGGTGACTGGTTTCCACGATGAGGCTTCAGAATTTACTACCATTCTTTGCATACTGTCACTGAGATAAGATTTAATTAATTACAGAATCTCACCGGTGATTATTTTTTTTTTCCAATTTATGGATCAAGCCCCTATGCCGCACCTTATCGAAAGCTTTACTAACGTCTCAGAAAACAGCCTTACCTCTTTCCCTTCATCAAAGGAACAGCTAAACTCGTCGTAAATATCCGTTAGTTGGAGTACTCTAAAATTGTGAGGATTGAAATCTAACTGGATAGGAAGAAAGTATGTTGTTCTCCTCTAAAAAAAATGCCACAATTGTTTAAAACACACCTTTCGAATATCTCCCCTAAACAATTCAGTAATGATATCGGACGATAATCAGACACCAGGTTGGGAGGAGGTTTTTGAAGTACTCGGGTTACAGTACGTGGAGAGTGTATTATCACTAAATCACCCGCAGAGCGGAGATTCCACCCGAACAATAATTGCAAATTTGTTGCTAAGCATAACCAGCTCCAGCAAAGTTTCAGCCAATGAACCTCCGGGTTAAACCCGGAGGTCAATTGGCTGAAACTTTGCTTGTGTTTTTGTCGATATGTACAAAATTTGAAAGTTATAGCTTGGGTGGTCACTCCACTCTGCGGGTGATTTATTTACAATCCACTCTCCACGTACTGTACATTAGCCCTTTCCTTTGCAACGAGAAGTAGGAATTTCTGAGTAAAATGTTAGACACATCAGTGAGCGGTTTTCTCAATGCAGCTGCACACTCCTTTAAAAGGTTGTGATCAAATGATCCGGACCCGATGCCTTGAATATTTTTTAAATATTTGATAGAAGTTGTAAATGGATAAACATTCATGGGAAGGCAGAATGGGAGACTTGCATGAAAATCATCAAGTGTAGAAATGCTACAGAAGTAGTCGTTGAATACTTCCGCTTTTTCTTCATTACCGAGGCACAGTTACACTCGTCGTAAATATCCGTTACAGTTAAAACTAGAAGATCTGTCATAAAATGCGCGCAAATAGCACGTCAATTTGCCCGTTAATCTCCGCGTTATGAACATAGTAAGGCTATCAAATTATGTACTTATGGCCTGTGCACAAGCAATGGAGGTCCATTGGCAGAAACATTGCCTGTGTTTGCTATGAGTAACCAGGAGAACCTGCCGTGCTTTGGATGCCAGTCTTTATGGAAAGTGCGCGCCATTCCTACGCGCAATTAAGCCGAGATAAGCGCACAGTTCGTGACAGGACTTATAGTTTTAACTGTAGTTGGAGTACTCTAGAATCGTGAGGAGTGAAACCTGACTCGAAGGAAAAGAGTAAGTTGTTCACCTCTAAAAATTGCTAAAATTGTTAAAAAAAACACACCTTTCGAACACCTTCAAGTTCTAGAAATTTGGAAAAAGAGTTTCTACCATTGTGTCCAGACTTTTTGAGCCAAGACAATATTCCGCTGGGTGCTTGTCAATACCTTATTGAGTTCTACATACAAAGTTGCTCTCATCATATAACCAGCTTTTACGTTTAACATTTTTTAATGAATTTGTTTCTAAAATCTACATCAATGTGGATGACGCGGCGATATCCTATTAGGTCAGGTATAAATAGGTCAGCTTTTTCACAAGAAAGCTCATTCACTGATCCACTGACCGCAATAAGGTCTAATAAAGTTTCTGAAGTATCTGTAAAGAATGTAGGTTCCGACACCAATTGCCTAAAGTTAAAGTAATTCAAAATCTCACTGACTTTTCCTCTAAGTGGTTATAGGGCGTTATCATTATAAATATGACAATACGCAAGGCGTAAGAAGGAACCCCAAAGTATCCAACATATTGAAATATTTCATTCCGCAACCATTACTCCAAAAACATTTTGGTTTATTCAGTCGAATTCCTGCAATTGTTTAATTTCAGCCAAACATGAATACGTTTCACAGTACTAAATATTTTCCCATAAACGACCATTATAACGTTCAGGAGAAAAAATATGGTCGCATCATTTTAAATTTAACATTCAAATATTTTTTGTCAAGTATAGCCCTTCAGACAACCTTTTTCTGATTTTTAAACATGGGTCATGCAACAAATAAAAGAAAAACTAACAGAAAGGGAAGTGCTGGTCACATGTTCATATTTCTCAGGAAATTCCCAAACAAAACACACCAATAGTCAAACAAATGTTTAGGTTCTAAAAGTCCTCAAATCATCCTCTTTGTTCATCTGGAACATTCAACAGTAATGCAAAATGTCAGTAGACTTCTTCAAATGTTTATTGAAACAATATATTTTCCCAAGACTGCTTAGTTTTGGGAATTACATAATTTCCGAGCGCAACTTTTAGAGGCAGGTAAATCTAATTAAAATATTTACAACAGTTATACCTATGAGCAAACCCAACCCTACCAAAGATACATTTACCTCTTTCATGTGATGAAAGAGTCATTTCTGCAATAGAATTCAACTTTTGGCTTCTGTCTAGTAAAAAGCATGGGCAATTTGTTCTTTTGAAGAGAACTGTCCAATCTGTGTCAAATGGGCTTAAAAACTGTTATTGCCTCCGACAGAATTTCTACTCTGTTACCTAATAAGTTAGGAGGGATAAGAATTCACAGCTTTCTTTGAAACTACCCAAATCCCAAAATAAAACTAAAATCTGCATCAGCACACAAAACCTTTTCACAAAATCTGTTTTAATTAATCATTCAGCAAGATAAATAGTGCCCCACCACCATGAAACAATATGTCAATTTTGTTTCAAAATTGGGGTCGTGCAGGGCTTATAGTTCCTCTAAATTTGGGAGAATCCATTTGCATTCTTGCGGAAATCGTTCCCAGAATTCAGACCTGCTATGGGCCAGGATCCTATTAGGTCAGTATGATTGAACCCCTGTTGCATACTGATAATACATGTTAACCCTTTACCCAATACAGCTTTTTAATTTTTACAACACCAACTACTGATTTTTACCCCCACCCCCTCCCACAGGGGCCTTAATCGCTCACCTGACAAGGTGGTTCAGAGAAGTATTTTGGGTCAGATTCAGTTAGTCAAGGTTCATGGACACTACATAGGAATAATGCTATGAAATTATTCATAATTCTAGTGTCCATGTCAGATGATTATTAGCATAGGTCTTCCTGATTGCTTCCAATTCTGACAGCTGTAGACAAGTACTGCCAAACTTCCAAGGGTTGTTGTGTCACTGCAGCCTGAAAGGCAAATTTTATGGAAAAGCTCTAAGGAATGGGTTTGAACATTTATGAACAACCTCGAACCTAACCCACCCCTGCCCAAATATTAAGCCACAGACCTGAAATGGACGAACTAAATCTGCACCCCCCCCCCCCCATTCCTGCGATACCAAATATGAAAGGGTTCTGTCTGGCAGGAACCAAACTAGAACAAATTTACATCTGACCTCCCCAGAGATGTTGTACACCAAATATTAAAGCATTAAACTAGTGGGTCTGAAGAAAAAGATTTTTAAAGAAATTTTCTCATGTTGCTTTGAGTTAATTTGCACTCCCATAATGAGCCCAAATATTAACCCATAGATCTGGCTTGAACAAACATGAATCTGACCCCCTTAGAGATGTTGTAAGCCAAATACGAAAGGATTCTGACAGGTGGATCTGAAAAAATAGAGTTTTAAAGAAATTTCCTCATACTGCGCTAAGTTAAACTTTGGGCTTCAATAGATAGGCCAAATATTAAGCCAGAGACCCGATTCAAACAAACTTCAATCTACCCCCCCCCCCCACTCCCCCCGCCATCCCCCCCCCCCCCACTAGAGATGTTGCATTCCAAATATGAAAGCATTCTGACTGGTGGATCTGAAGAAGGTTTTCAAAGAAATTTCCTCATGTTGCACTGTTGATATTTGGGTGCCCATAGGGAGCCCAAATATTAACTCAGGGACTCGATTTGAACAAAACTGAACCCATCCCCCCTCCCCCACCCCTAGAGATGCTTTATACCAAGTATCAAAAGATTCTTATACATGGTTCTGGAGAAGATTTTTTTCAATTTTGGAAAACAATTTATGCGTGCTATCAGAGAAATGCTTGGGACCCCCTGTGGGTGTGGCAACGTTATTTGAACAAACTGGAATTCATATACATGTATAAGGAACATGAATATCAAATTTGGTTCAATTCGGCTCAGTTGTTTATGAGGAGAGGTTGATAATGTAAAGTTCATGCCGGACAGGATGGACGGATGGTCGACTGACAGAAAGTCATTATTTAAGCGCCCCCTGACTTACAGTCAGGTGAGCTAAAAATAAACAATATTCATCAAGCGTAATAATTGTGGATGTTACTGGAACCGGCTATGAGAGCTGGTTCCAATGACAGCCATATTTGTACAAATATTATTGCCAGGTCATGTTAGTGTTGTATTGGTTAATTTGCTGCCTTTGTGTTAGGTAAAGGGTTAAACTGACTCAGTTCTTTTCATGTGAATCCTAGCTGCAATGTTACGAGAAGCTACATGGTTTCTAACTGGTTTTGTTGCACGGATCTCTACAGGAATCGATTCTCAGATTCTTATAAGCCCTGGCTGAGGCTATATAATTCACCAATATCAATAGAAAGTGCCATTTCATCTCAACAACCTGATGTCAAATATTCTTTTACCTAGTGATGGGGTAAATTATAGCCCTGGATGTGCCCCCCCAACCTCCCTGTATGCAGTTTTTCTTAAAACAAGAGGCCCCAGGGGGCCTGAGGGTGCCCACATGACATGGTAGCCTAAATATCAACCCAGAGAATTGATTTCAACAAGTTGCATCTACTCCTCCTAAGAAAAGTTTATACCAAATATCCAAAGATTCTGACAAGTGGATCTAAAAAAAATGATTTTTAAAGAATATTCCTCATACTGAACTGAGTTATAATTCGGGCTCTCACAGGGAGCCCATATATGAACCCAGGGACTTGGCTTTAACAAACTTGAATCTCACCCCCTTAAGGATGCCGCACACCAAATATCAAAACATTCTGACTGCTGAATCTGAAGAAGATTTTTAAAGAAAATTCCTCATTTTGAACTAAGTTACAATTTGAGCTCCCACAGTGAGCCCAAACATGGACCTAGGGACATGGCTTGAACAAACTTGAATCTTGTCTCCTAAGGATGCTGCATAAAAAATATCAAAAGCATTCATCTGCTGGATCTGAAGAAGATTTTTTAAGAAAATTCCTCATTTCGAACTAAGTTACAATTCAAGCTCCCACAGTGAGCCCAAATATGGACCTAGGGACATAACTTGAACAAACTTGAATCTCACCCCCCCTAAGGATGCTGCATACCAAATATCAAAACATTCTGACTGCTGGATCTGAAGAAGATTTTTAAAGAAAATTCGTCATTTTGAACTAAGTTATCATTCGAGCTCCCACAGTGAGCCCAAATATGGACCTAGGGACATGGCTTGAACAAACTTGAATCTCACCCCCTAAGGATGCTGCATACCAAATATTGAAACATTCCGGCTGCTGAATCTGAAGAAGATTTTTAAAGAAAATTCCTCATTTTGAACTAAGTTATAATTCGGGTTACCACAGTGAGCCCTAATATGAACCCGGGGACTTGGCTTGAACAACTTGAATCTCACCCCCCTAAGCATGCTGCATACCCAATATCAAAAGATTCTGCTGCTGGATCTTGAGAAGAAGATTTTCAAAGACATTTGCCTGAAATGCACTAAGTTCAAATTTGGGCTCCTATACTGAGCCCAAATATGAACCCAGTGGGCCGATTTGAACAAACTTGAATCAGATCCACCCCACAATGTTGCATATCAAATATCAAAAGATTCTGCCTGCTGGATCTGGAGAAGAAGATTTTTAAAGAAATTTGCCTGAAATGCTTCTATAGCGAGCCCAAATATGAATCCAGGGGGCCGATTTGAACAAATTTGAATCAGATCCACCCTACAATGTTGCATACCAAATATCAAAAGATTCTGCCAGCTGGATCTGGTGAAGAAGATTTTTTAAGAAATTTGCCTGAAATGCACTAAGTTTGAATTCGGGCTCCTATACTGAGCCCAAATATAAACCCAGGGGGCGGATTTGAACAAACTCGAATCAGATCCACCCTACAATGTTGCATACCAAATATCAAAAGATTCTGCCTGCTGAATCTAGAGAAGAAGATTTTTTAATGTTTTTCCCTACAGTGTTAAAAAGTGTTTTCAAAGTCCCGAAACTGTACCCTATGATAAAACCGATAGCAATTTTTTTTTACCAATCCTTTCTGTTGGTCCTAAGGAAGCTTCACACCAAATAAAAATTCTCAGTGCCGTGCAGTTTTGGAGATATGGCGTTTTACTTTTTTTCTATTTTTAGCTCCTGCGGTTCCCACGGGGCTACAGAAAAAGAAAATTCGGCATAAATTAGGTACTTATGACCCAATAAGCCCTCACATAAAATTTGATTCAAACCAGCCTCTCGGTTCGGAAAATAGAAATTTTTGGCGGGCCAACAATTTTGTCCCTCCCATAACGATGCCAAATTTAGCCCATCAAACTTCTCTTAAAGAAATCCAAGTCTACACCTTAAAAGGAAGCTGCATACCATATATCAAGTCTCTGCTACTGCTGGTTGATGAGAAGAAGATTTTGGTGCCCCTTGGGGGCATGGCACCACCCAGGAGAAGGGGGCAACTTCATTTGAACAAATCTGAATTGGCATTAGGTAATAAACATTTACCCAACATTTGAATAATGTAAAGTTAACACCGGACGGACGGCGGACAGAATGTGATCAGTAAAGCTCCCACTGAGCTTCGCTCAGGTGAGCTAAAAAACTATATTAATTTTTTAATAAATTGATGGTGACATGAATTTCCCATTATTTTTTAATCACATTCTTTCTTCTGAACACATTTCACATTGTGTTTGATATTTTGCAATCTTTGTAAGAAAAAGCCTAAGTTTTCTCAGTTAAGGCACCTCAAGTCATAAAACAGTGAATTTTTCCAACAGAATGATCAGTACCTGCTACTGTGGTGTCTCATGACACTGTTAAAATTCCTAAAATCACCAAATATTGATTCATTAGTGCTGTGCTTGTGCTGCAAATATCCACAAGTGCACTTTCACTATTTTGGTTTTAATCCCCACAGGCATGCATTCTGTCAAAGGGAGTGAAATTGTAGAAAATATGTTCACAAAGAGGACAAGTTGCAGTACAGTTGCTGTGGACGGGTTGTAATACACGCGTGGACAGTGATGTCCACTCGTGTGTTTACCAGTCAATTAAAATCATCATCTATAAAATTTTAATTGAAGCACGGGGTTGTACCTGGTGCTTCATTATTTATTAAATTTATGATGATTATACCTATAGTTAGTGTTTGGCATCAAATATTATTGTATCCGTGGAAATATTGCCCATCCATGGAAAGTGAGCAGTACACAGCCACTGTACTGTATTTGTTTCAAGTATATAATATACTCTTTGATGTTTAATATATTTGTGATAGGCTGGGTCCAAAGTACTCAGTACTTGTAGTACTCGAGTACCACTTTTTTGATAAAATACTCAATACTTGCCAGCCCAGATTTTTGTGTGTGTGTGTGTGTGTGTGGGGGTTTGTCTTACCAACTTGACGAGGTAACTAGACAAAAGAGTTTGCGTGTTTCGCCTTACCGAGGTACAAAAGACAAAAGAAACCCTTTACCTCGGTTGTTTTCCCAGAACTGTACCGGCAAAACGAGGTAGAAACCGTTAGTCCACACAAAGGACAAACAATGGGGTACCTCGGTATGTAGGGAAAACAAGACTGTGTGTGTGTGTGTGTGTGTGTGTGTGTGTGTGTGTGTGTGTGTTTGTCTTACCAACTTGACGAGGTAACTAGACAAAAGAGTTTGCGTGTTTCGCCTTACCGAGGTACAAAAGACAAAAGAAACCCTTTACCTCGGTTGTTTTCCCAGAACTGTACCGGCAAAACGAGGTTGAAACCGTTAGTCCACACAAAGGACAAACAATGGGGTACCTCGGTATGTAGGGTAGACAAGACTCTGTGTGTGTGTGTGTGTGTGTGTGTGTGTGCGTGTGAGGGGGGGGGGGATATGAAAAGCAAAGAAACATTTCATCTGAAGGACAGACAGACATGCAGTAACAAATTTGGGAAGCCTACATAAAAGTAGTGACTAACTTAAAATGAAAAATATAGATAGAAGAGCCAGGGCAATGTTGTCAAACAAAAAACAAACAAGAGCCCCCAGAGGGCCTGATGACATTCACCTGACATGGTAGCCTAAATATCAACCCAGGGAATTTATTTGAACATTTAGTTGCATCTGCCCCTCATAAGAAAAGCTTATACAAAATATCAAAAGATTATGACCGGTGGATCTCAAAAAAAAGGATTTTTAAAGAATATTCCTCATACTGAACTAAGTTATAATTCAGGCTCCACAGGGAGCCCAAATATGAACCTGGGGACTTGGCTCGAACAAACTTGAATATCTCCCCTCTAAGGATGCAGCATCCCAAATATCAAAATATTCTGAAGAGTGGATCAAAAGAAGATTTTTAAAAAATATTCCTCATATTGCACTAATCTAATCGTAGAGAGTCCAAATATGGACCCAGGGATTTGATTTCAACAAACATGTGAATAAATCTTCCAAAGATGTTATATGCAAAATATGAAAGCCTTTGGAGCAGTGGTATGGGAGAAGAAGATTCTTTAATGTTTTTCCCATTACTAAAATGATGACTCCGCATAAGTCCTGGAAAACTTCCCTATGATAAAACTGATGGCAATTTTTTTTTACCATTCTTTTCGGCTGTTCGTAAGGAAGCTTCACACAAAATAAAAATTCTCAGTGCCGTGTAGTTTTGAAGACATGGACGTTTTAAATTTTTTCTATATTTAGATCCTGCAGTTCCCACAAGGGCAAACAGAAAATGTTTTGGCATAAATTAGGTACTTACATGTACAACCCAATAAGCCCATCATATCAAATTTGCTTCAAATCAGCCTCTCAATTTGGAAAATAGAAATTTTGGTACAATTCGGGCTCCTACAGGAAGCCCAAATATGAACCCTGGGACTTGGCTTTAACAAACTTATATCTCACCTCCCTAAGGATACTGTATATATCAAAATATTCTGACTGCTGAATGTGAAGAATACTTTTGAAGAATATTCCTCATTTTGAACTAAGTTATAATTCAGGCTCCCACAGTGAGCCCAAATATGAACCCAGGGACTTGGCGTAAACAAACTTGAATTACCTCCACCCCCCCACACCCCCACCCCTCCCCCTGTAAGGATGTTGCACACCAAACATCAAAACAGTCCGACTACTGGATCTGAAAAAGTCTTTTAAAGCAAATTCCTCATTTTGAACTAAATTATAATTCAGGCTCTCACAGTGAGTCAGGGTTTCACAAATATATTTTTGTGGGATCCATTTCCAACATGTGTCTTAATCACATGAATTATGCTTATTTATCTTCAAATACATAGATTGTTAGATTGTTGAACCACCACATCAAAGGCTATTGCAGTAATCATGTTTATAGAAATTAATTAGATCCGATATGGTTAACCGATTAATCGACTAACCAATGATCAATATCTTGAATGATAAAAAAAATAGGCCGATGAAATCGTCAGATGTGTACCCATACGCGCAACTAGTAGAAAGCTGTATGACGGAGGGCCACCACGGATGCCGACATTATGTACACCATACAAGGTATGGATACATATAGAAATGGATTGGAGGAGTGTCTAATTTGACGGATAAAGGGTTAATATCTCCAGATCAAATTATCAGATTTACATAAAAAACTACACAGCACAGCACACCAGTAACCTGAATAAATATATAAAGTAACATGACAATCGGATTGATATTTTTTGAGTTATCTCATGCCAAAGGGATTGGAGGAATTTTCAATTTGAAGGATAAAGGGTTAATATCTCAGGATTAAATTATCAGATTTACACCAAAAACTATACAGCTCAGCACATCAGTAACCTGAACAAAAATATAAAGTAACTTGACAATCCAAGCAATATTTTTCAAGTTATCGAATGCCAAAGGGATTGGAGGAATTTTCAATTTGAAGGATAAAGGGTTAATATCTCAGGATCAAATTATCCGATTTACACCAAAAACTATTCAGCTCGGCACATCAGTAACCTGAACACAAATATAAAGTAACTAGACAATCCAAGCAATAATTTTCAAGTTATCGAATGCCAAAGGGATTGGAGGAATTTTCAATTTGAAGGATAATGGGTTAATATCTCAGGATCAAATTATCCGATTTACAGCAAAAACTATACAGCTCGGCCCATCAGTAACCTGAACACAAATATAAAGTAACTTGACAATCCAAGCAATATTTTTCAAGTTATTGAATGCCAAAGAAATGGATACGGACGCCGGATGGACAGACGGACGTACATTCTAATAAATGGGTACTTAGGTGACTATTTTTATGGGACTACAATAAAATGCATGTCCATTATACTAAAACAAGTGATTTTGGGAAAAATTTTTTTGGGGTAGTAGCAAACCCTAACCCTACCCTTTACTGATCCTAACCCCACCCCACCCCAACTCTAAACCCCACCCTAGAAAATTGGGATTTACTTGTGGGACTAGCCACCTAAATCGCGGTAGTCACCTAACCCCCATTTATACCGAAAATTAGCCCCCTAAGTAGTCATTTATGAGTGCAGATGGACGGACAGACAGACGGACGGACAAAGGATGGACGAATGACGGATGGTCACCCCGGATGCTGGCATTCTGTGTACCATACATAGTATGGGTACACATAAAAAGTAATTGATCAGTTAACCGTTACTTTTGAAGTACGGTACTATAGGGCAGGGTATTTGATGGCTGGATTCACATCGCAAAATGCTATACAAAAATGTCCAATTGCTAACCATTTTTCTTTCATATTGGGTAAGCTAAAATTCACTATTTATCATCACTTTTTGAAACCAAGATGGAAACTGCTAATCAAATTTTTAAAAACAAAAAATATCCTGTGTGGGTTAACTATGGAACAAACTTGCTCCAAAACAGGCAAACATTGTTACACTGGCTCACATCAATTGCATGAGACAGAGAAATGCATGCTAGTTACGTGCCAAGATACTTGTTCACTTGCATGATCATTATACTGTATCAGCTAAAAACGGTCATTCTCAACCCTTCACCAAATGCAGGTAGCAGACGATACTTGCACAAGAGATTCTTGAATTACTAAAGATTTTCAATGTTTGTCTCAAAAACATAGCTTATGACCCCCCCCCCCCCACCCCTTATTGGAACAAGCTAAATGAGCTTGTTCCAATGAGGGATCATAAGCTATGTTTTAAGACAAAAATTGAAAATATAAAATTTGAATGGACATGTTTGTATATGGCGCTGCCCGGTTTTGTCCATTATGCTGAGTAAAGTTTTAATTATATAAATGGTCAATGGTACAGCAATTATTCAGCTACCTATTGGGGCAAGTGATTAATCAGTTAACCAAGGTTAACCCATGCGATTAATCAATCCCGAAAACCCTTTAATCGTTTCAGCTCTAAAATTAATTTAATTTTATTAAATTTTATCTGATGAAAAAATGCTTATATTTTGGGGGGAATGGTAAATATGGATCTTCTCAACAAGCATTTGCAAGAACATCACAGGAATGAAATCACCGTTCTCGCAATTTGCGAAACACTGGTGAGCAAAAATATAGGCTTGGCTTGAAGAAACTTAAATCTCACCCGCCTAATGATGGTGCATAGCAAATATCAAAAGATTCTGATTGGTGGGTCTGAAGAAAAAAAGATTTTTAAAGAATATTCCTCATGCTGCACTAATTTCAACATTTAGACTCCCATAGAGAGCCCAAATATGGACCCAGGGATCTGATTTCAATAAACGTGTAAAAAAATCTTCCAAAGATGGTATAGGTGAAATTTGAAAGGTTTTGGAGGAGTGAATTGGGTGAAGAAGAGTCTTAAATGCTTTCTCCATTACCCACAGTGTTACAGAACGCTGACTAAGCCTTTTTTCAAAGTCCCGAAAATGTACCCCATGACAGACCTGACAGAAATTTGCTTAGACCAGTCCATTCTGTTGGTCCCAAGAAAGCTTCACACCAAATAAGAATTCTCAGTGCCATGTAGTTTTGGAGATATGTGTGTTTTGAATTTTGTTCTATTTTTAGCTCCTGCGGTTCCCATGGGGGGATGGGAAAATATTTTGGGGCATAAATTAATTACTTATGATCAAATAAACCCACAAATTAAATTTGGTTCAAATCAGCCTCTTGGTTCGAAAAACAGAAAATTTGGGCAGGGCGAAAATACTTGCCCTCCAATAATGAAGGCAAATACAGACCCACAAACTTCTCTTGAACACAACTGAGTCTACACCTCAAAAGGAAGCAGCACACCACATATCAAATCTCTGCTACTCCTGGTTCACGAGAAGATTTTTTAAGATTTAGGCAAAATTTTTGGGCATGGCCCTACTGAGGGCCAGGGCAACTTGATTTAAACAAAATCAAAATGCAATGTCATAACAAACAAGCATCTCAAATTTCACCTAATGATTAATCGGTTCAGCAGTTTTGGAGAAGACACAAACACCAAGTTCACGGACGACGGACGGCGAGTGATCAATACACCTCACCCTGACTGAAAGTCAGGTGAGCTAAAAACTCAGTGGACCATGAGTGCTGCAGTTGGGCAAGACACTTGGTTCAAGGAGAGAAGAAACTTGTAGCTGCTGGCTTTCGAAAGTGTTGTTAAAACCCAATAAATAAATAAACAAGAGGCCCCACAGGGCCTGAAGCGCTCACCTTGAACAGAACATGATATAAACAGAGAACAGAACACGATATAAGAGTCCAAGAATGAATCTACATTAAGCAATCCATCTCCATAGGATACACTGCATATCTTTGAGCCCCTCAGGAGTGACAAAAACAGTCAAAGCATCATGCCTTTTCTTTAGTTGATCATGATGTAAAATGTGGAGCTCCCCTCTCAAGCCCCTTGATACAACCTATGTAGATTGCTCTTCACCTCTAGAGGGTACTGAATAAAAATTGTCTAATTCTTCAGCTACTTGGCCAATTCTGGCTCCTATAGGGAGCTCAAATATCAACTCAGGCACTCGATTTGAACAAAGTTGAATCTGATCTCCTTAGAGATGCTGTATACCAAATATGAAAGCATTCTGACTGGGGATCTGAAGAACAAAATTTTAAAGAAATTTCCTCATACATGTATTGCACTGAGTTCAAATTTGGGCTACCATAGCTAGCCCAAAATGTGAATCTCCCCCCCCCCCCCTCCCCCCTTAGAGATGTTGTATACCAAATACGAAAGCATTCTGACTGGTGGATCTGGAGAAAAAGATTTTTTAAAAAAACTTCCCCATATAGCCCTAAGTTAAAATTTGGACTACCAAAGGAAGCCCAAATATTAACATATGGACTTGGTTTGAACAATCTTGAATCTCACCATCATAACAATGAGGGTACCAAACATAAAAAAATTCTGACTCATGGTTCTGAAGAAGATTTTTAAAGAAAATTCCCCATAAAATTTGGGCTCCTGCATTGAGTCCAAATATGAATGAATGGGCTTCATTTTAACAAACTTGTATCTGACCCCTCTATGGATGCTGTACACCAAATATCAAAAGATTCTGAACACTGGTTCTTGAGAAAAGATTTTCTAAAATGTTTGCAAAAATGCTGCGCCAACATTATTCTGATGCCCTCTGCAGAACTCTCTTACAACAACAGAGGGCATTTTTTTACCATTCAATTCTACTGGTCCTAAGGATGCTTCATACCATAACAGTTCTCTGTTCCAAGTGGTTTGGGAAACATGGGAGTTTGAAAACATTTCTATTTTTCACTCCTGGGGTTCCCATGGGGATGCTGGGGGGTTTTTTTGCATGAGGCAAGTATTTATGACCCAATATTACCACATACTGAATTTCATTCAAATCGGACCATCGGTTCGGAAAATGGAAATTTTGGGTAGTACCAAAAATCTAACCACTGCCATTATAAAGCCAAATAATGCTTCACAAAGTACGTTTGAACACACGTGATTCTACATCTCAAAAGGCAGTTCCATAACAAATATCAAGTCACTGTACCCACTGGTTCATAAGATTTTAAAAATATTTTGGGAGCATTTTACCCCACCCCCTCCCTATGGGGCTGGGCATGTATTACAAAAATGTAATACCCCTTTGGTACCATTTCTCACTCAAACTTTAACTTGAATTGACCAAAACATGGTGTTGATGGATGACAGACGGATGGACAATGGACGGAGAGTGATTAGATATGCCCTGCTTGACTTTGTCGAAGTCAGTTAAAAAAAAAAAAAAATTAAATGGTTCATGTCTGATATTTTACCCACGTTATTAAAATTGATAAATTTGTCACTGGAGTGCAACAAGGTTTATGCTATATATAGCATTGCAAAGCCTTCTTGCACTCAAGCGATGGAATACACCAAATACACCGCCACCCATGCTATTCTGTAGATTATCAGGCCTAAAACAGACCAAAAACATGAACTTATGCATGAATATTATTACAATGAATACACTGTCTTACACAAAGGAATACCACACAATCCAGTGTAGACTGATTTCAAAAAGTCCTCCGTAGTGGAAGGGCAATTTTAACAAACATACAGGCCCAAATACGCTCCGTACACAGTGTAAAAATTCCACAAAATTAATAAACATTCCTATATGTTTAATAGGAATTAGGAGTATTGTAATTAAAAGTCAATTGTGTGGTTGTTTATAAACTTATATTACTTTGTTATCAGGTGTTAAAAAATATTAATATTTGTAAACACACCCACCCATTTAGATTAGTCCCTGCTCATAGCAGTAACACAGACATACAGTACAGTTGCTGGTCATAACCCTTGCATGGGCAGTGCATGATGTCCATGCATGTTTTTTCCAGGTAATAGAAAATCATCATCAATAAAATTTTAATTAATGAAGCACTGAATTGTATCCTGTGGTTCATTAATTAAATTTTTGCTGATTATTGCTGTAAACAATGTTTGAAAACTAATATCATTGCATCCGCAGAAATATTGCCCATCCACAGAAAGTGACCAGTCCAAGGCAGCACAGAGTCAAGGTAATTGTGTTTTACTGTCTTTAATTTCAAATTTTGTTTGTTTTGTGTTGTTTTTTTTTGGGGGGGGGGGGGGCACCAGACCCCCTCCACTGATGAGAGGGTCACACACCCTCTTGTCCTCACACCTACCTCACTGCTATGTGGCTCAGGTGATTCTGTGCATCATATTCTTTATGACTCCCACTAGATACATGTATTACTCTTGCCCCTACATGTAACTTAGATATCCTGGCTAAGCACCAGTATAATGGTAAACTAACATCAAATTGTGTGCTTATGTACATGTACAGTAGCTAACATATTGGAATAGTATAATGTGCTTTGTCAGAAACTTGATCAAGTATTGATGACAAACAACAATTTATCTTATCTTATCCTGGTGCCAGTAATAAACAGTGTAAAAATTCCACAAATTTTTACACTGTTTATTACTGGCACCAGGTTTTTTCAGCTAATAGCTAACATAAAATTGTGCGCTTCATGAAAATTATTTTGTTACTACCTGTTAAAAATTACTGTTTCTTGTTTTGCTCTTTTAGAAAAAGAAATCACTCCTTTTCTGGCAGGCATACTAAACACCGAGGTAAACTGAGGGATACCAAGGAGAATGAAAACAGGAGAGAAACGGGTATGAGGTGGTGTGTTCTTTTTATTATTTATTTATTGGTGTTTACATATATCTGCACAACAGCTTATTGTGACCATGGCAGTTTTATGGATGGAGGAAACTAGAGTACCCCAGGAGAACCACTGAGCATACTACACAAGCATGGTTAGCCTTGTTCGAAGACAGGTGCACCAAGAACATGCAGTATGCCTTAGTACACAGCATACCTTGCCCCCACATGGGTAGTGGGGGTGAAGTGTCTTGCCCAAGGACACAAAGCTGATGCCGCAGGTGGGATTCAAACCGAGGATCTCTCGGCTTGCAGTCTGCACCTCTACCTACTGAGCTAATGCACCCCTGATGGTGTATTCTGATTATGTAAATAGATTTAAGCAGTACTAGCTAGTATGTGATTGGTTTTAATACCATATTTGAGAATTATGGGTGCTGAAGTAATAAGAGTGTGCTGAAAAATCTTCCATTTGGTATTTAGTAGGTAGCTTGGTAATGGTAAAGTGACTTCACCTCAGTAAGCAACAGTGTGAAAGCTGGCAGCCATCTTTAATATCGGGCCGAACCCAAAAACACTCGTTCTCATCCCAAGGTGACAACAAAGGTACCCAAGAAGTTTCATGAAGATCGGTTCATAAATAATGTACAGCCTCCAGCTTTAGCATATTGACATGTGCACTTACAGTGTATATGTAGCACTGAATAAATCAAAGTTCATCTAATTTGCATAATTTCTGTATAAGAAAAAAACCTGTATTTTATGTTAATGTATTCCATGTTACTAAACAATCATACACAAATTTATTCAAATCAGAACTTTCATACAGAAGTTCTGTACAAAAAACTGATTGCAGTAATTTCAGTAAAAAATAGTTGCCATCTAGAATTTTGGACCCCTCCCCAAAAACACTCATTCTCACCCCATGGTGATAACAAAGGTACCCAAGAAATTTTGTAAAGATTGATTCATAAATATGGCCTCTAGCCCAAGTTGTATAGAAGTTCTGTACAAAAAACTGATTGTACCTAATTTCAGTACAAAATTGCCACTGGTAGCCATCTTGAATTTTGGACTGCACCCAAAAACACTCATTCTCATCCCAAGGTGATAACAAAGGTACCCTAGAAGTTTCATGAAGATCAGTTCATAAATACAGCCTAGCCCAAGCCATATTGACATGTGCACTTTCTGGGTATACATGTAAGTAGCACTGAATAAATTAAAGTTCATCTAATTTGCATAATTTCAGCACGAGAAAAAAAACGGTATTATATGTGATGTACTCCATGTTACTAAACATTCATAGAAAAATTTATTCAAATCAGAACTTTCATACAGAAGTTCTGTACAAAAATGGCGATTGTACTAATTTCTGTACAAAATGGCTGCTGGAGGCCATCTTGAATTTTGGACCGCACCCAAAAACACTTGTTCTCGCCCCACGTGATAACAAAGGTACTCAAGTAGTTTTGTAAAGATCGGTTCACCAATACAACCTCTAGCCCGAACCGTATTGAATTGCTGTTCCCGAACAGACGGACAATGGGCCATGACATAACCTTAAATTTGACTTTGTCAAAGTTGAGCTAAAAATGGGGAGTATCCAGAGTATCACAAAACAAAAACCTATTTGTAAAGGACTCCCCCTTTCAAGGACAATGGGACAACGTTGGCATTCACCACCATGCTGCCTTGAGGCTGCATTTTGAATTACTGTGTTTGTCGTTCTTATGAAATATTATTTTATTATTATCAGTTATGGTACAAATACGGTACCGAGAGCACACTTTCAGGAACCGCTGATGTCTGATGGCGACTGTGTGTCAGTGTGTGAGGTGCACACATACTTTTGGGGTTCTATACACCACATCCTTCATTTTGCAATATAATTTGTGTAAATTTATTTGGAATTTCTAGAATTTCAGACTTGTAAATTTCATAGTATTGTTTTTGCCTTAGTTATGGTGCTTTATAAGTAATGGGCAATTTAGTTTGAAAAAAGGGGTTCATGAAGATTCAGCCCTCTTACTTTTTCAGAGAATATTCGGTCCCCAATTTCATTCATGCCGCCACCCCTCTCTCCTGTTAACCCATATAATGAACATCCCAAACGACATTTTAATATCTAGATATTTATGCTTGTTCGCAACTTATTATGGACACAAATGGACACAGATTCAAGGTAATTGTGTTTTACTGTCTTGAATTTTTTTATTTTTATTTTTTTTTTTTTGGGGGGGGGGAGAGGTGCACCTGACCCCTCCACTGATGAGGGGGTCACACACCCTCTTGTCCTCACCCCTATCTCACTGCTATGTGGCTCAGGTGATTCTGTGCATCATATTCTTTATTACCCGGCCCCACTCCCACTAGATATTACTCTTGCCCCTACATGTAACTTAGATATCCTGGCTAAGCACCAGTATAATGGTAAACCAACATCAAATTGTGTGCTTATGTCCAGTAGCTGACATATTGGAATAGTATAATGTGCTTTGTCAGAAACTTGATCAAGTATTGATGACAAACAACAATTTTCATTACCAGTAACTGGTGCCAGTAATAAAATAAGATTTGCAAATATCACCCTGCGTTTTTTCAGCTATTAACTAACATAAAATTGTGCACTTCATGAAAATTATTTCGTTACTACCTGTTAAAAATTACTGTTTCTTGTTTTGCTCTTTTAGAAAAAGAAATCAATCCTTTTCTGGCAGGCATACTAAACACCGAGGCAAACCGAGGAATACCAAGGTGAATAAAAACAGGAGAGAAACGGGTATGAGATGGTGTGTTCTTTTTATTATTTATTTATTGGTGTTTAAGGTCACATTTATCTGCACAACAGCTTATTGTGACCATGGCAGTTTTATGGATGGAGGAAACTAGAGTACCCCAGGAGAACCTCTGAGCAATGGCAAGCAACTGTGAACTCCCCAACATACTACACAAGCAGGGTTAGCCTTGTTCGAAGACAGGTGCACCAAGAACATGCAGTATGCCTTAGTACACAGCATACCTTGCCCCCACATGGGTAGTGGGGGTGAAGTGTCTTGCCCAAGGACACAAAGCTGTTGCCGCAGGTAGGATTCGAACCGAGGATCTCTCGGCTTGCAGTCTGCACCTCTACCTACTGAGTTAATGCATCCCTGATGGTGTATTCTGATTATGTAAATAGATTTAAGCAGTACTAGTATGTGATTGGTTTTAATGCCATATTTGAGAATTATGGGTGCTGAAGTAATAAGAGTGCGCTGAAAAATCTTCCCTTTGGTATTTAGTAGGTAGCTTGGTAATGGTAAAGTGACTTCACCTCAGTAAGCAACAGTGTGAAAGCCGGCAGCCATCTTTAATATCGGGCCGCACCCAAAAACACTTGTTCTCATCCCAAGGTGAAAACAAAGGTACCCAAGAAGTTTCATGAAGATTGGTTCATAAATACAGCCTCCAGCCTTAGCATATTGACATGTGCACTTACAGTGTATAAGTAGCACTGAATAAATCAAAGGTCATCTAATTTGCATAATTTCTGCAAGAGAAAAAAACCTGTATTATACAGTATTTTTTGTGATGTATTCCATGTTACTAAACATTCATACAAAAATTTATTCAAATCAGAACTTTCATGCAGAAGTTCTGTACAAAAAACTGATTGCACTAATTTTGGTACAAAATGGTTGCTAGTGGCCATCTTGAATTTCGAACTGCACCCAAAAACACTCGCTCTCATCCCACGGTGATAACAAAGGTACCCAAGACGTTTCGTAAAGATCGGTTCATAAATTACGGCCTCTAGCCTGAGCCGTATAGAAGTTGTGTACAAAAAACTGATTGTACCTAATTTTGGTACAAAATGGCCACTGCCAGCCATCTTGAATTTTGGATCGCACCCCAAAACACTCGTTCTCATCCCTAGGTGATAACAAAGGTACCCAAGAAGCTTGGTGAAGATCGGTTCATAAATACAGCCCCTAGCCCGAGCCGTATTGACATGTGAACTTACTGTGTATAAGTAGCACTGAATAAATCAAAGTTCGTCTTATTTGCATAATTTCTGTACAAGAAAAAAACCTGTATTTTTGTGATGTATTCCATGTTACTAAACAATGATACACAAATTTATTCAAATCAGAACTTTCATACAGAAGTTCTGTACAAAAAACTGATTGCAGTAATTTCAGTACAAAATAGCTGCCGGCGGCCATCGGGAATTTTGGACTCCCCCCAAAAACACTCATTCTAACCCCATGGTGATAACAAAGGTACCCAAGAAATTTTGTAAAATCGGTACATAAATACGGCCTCTAGCCCAAGTTGTATAGAAGTTCTGTACAAAAAACTGATTGTACCTAATTTCGGTACAAAATAGCCATCTTGAATTTTGGGCTGCACCCAAAAACACTCATTCTCATCCCAAGGTGATAACAAAGGTACTCAAGAAGATTCATGAAGATCAGTTCATAAATACAGCCTAGCCGAGCCGTATTGACATGTGCACTTACTGGGTATACATGTAAGTAGCACTGAATAAATTAAAGTTCATCTCATTTCCATAATTTCAGCATGAGAAAAAACCCTTTATTATATGTGATGTACTCCATGTTACTAAACATTCATACAAAAATTTATTCAAATCAGAACTTTCATACATAAGTTCTGAACTAAAAACTGATTGCACTAATTTCTGTACAAAATGGCTGCTGGAGGCCATCTTGCATTTTGGACCGCACCCAAAAACACTCGTCCCACGGTGATAACAAAGGTACCCAAGAAGTTTCGTAAAGATCGGTTCATAAATAAAGCCTCTAGCCGTATTGAATTGTTGTTCCCAAACAGACGGACAATGGGCTATGATATAACCTTAAATATGACTATGTCAAAGCTGAGCTAAAAATGGGGAGTATCCAGAGTATCACAAAACAAAAACCTATTTGTAAAGGACTCCCCCTTTCAAGGACAGTCTGACAGCATTGGCTTTCACCACCATGCTGCCCTGAGGCTGCATTTTGAATTCCTGTGTTTGTTGTTCTTATGAAATATTATTTTATTATTATCAGTTATGGTACAAATATGGTACCGATAGCACACTTTCAGGAACCGTTGATGTCTGATAGCGACTGTGTGTCAGTGTGTGAGGTGCACACATACTTTTGGGGTTCTATACACCACATCCTTTATTTTGCTATATAATTTGTGTAAATTTATTTGTAATTTATAGAATTTCAGACTTGGAAATTTCAGAATATTGTTTTTGCCTTAGTTATGGTGCTTTATAAGTTATGGGCAATTTAGTTTGAAAAAAGGGGTTCATGAAGATTCAGTCACAGAAAGATTCAGCCCTCATACTTTTTCTGAGAATATTCGGTCTCAGTGGTGGTCGCATGTCATCACCTCTGCGGTCAAATCCTCACAGAAATTTTTTTTTTAAATATTCTATGCATTTTTTCTATTGTTTTATTTTAAGGATTTATGATTACTAATTATGACAAAATTACAAGTGGGATATGAGACAAACCTTAATGAAGCTGGAAATAAAAAAAAATAGGGATCTGCGAATCACAAATTTCTTTTCGAATTGAATCTCGAATTGAATCATGTCTCTGATATCGACATCGAATTGAATCCCGAATCGAATCTTAAAAGACAAGTTATTTCATATTGCATCAAACGGAAGTTACGGAACACTGTGATGACCCTTATGCGACGGAGTGAACACCTTAAACACCAATAACTAAATATTCTCTGTAGCACCGTCGCTGAAACAGCTAGGCCTATTGTCCATAGTTTTAGTTTTTGAAGGCCTAACTTGTTACTATTCACATTCTTAAGAACGTGAATAGTAATATGTTAAGCCTTCAAAAACCAAAACTATGGATAATGTTCTGGGCCAAATTCACACCTTATCTAACAATTAAACATTGTCAATTACTCAAATAAATAGGAATTGAGCCTACATGAATGAATTTTCTAATGACAGTTTTATCCTATTTTTGTTGGAAATGTAACAAATTGAAGTTAGTATGAGAGAATCGAATCTCGAATATTCGCAGGACCCTAAAAAAAACCTTCCCAAAACAAGCTGAGAGGTTCTCAGCTCGAATCCCAATTGCGGCAACTGAAATAAGGCGTACTGCACATCGATGATGCACTTGTCTTCAACCAATGCTAACCCTGCTTGCTTGGAGTAACAATGTTGAGAAGCCTGACAGTTGCTTGTCACTGTTGCTCGGTGGTTCTCTCCGGGTGCTCTGTTGGGTTGCCCTGGCTGTAAAAACTGTTGTTAAACCCAATAAAGAAAGAAATCAAATTTGCTGAATCCAAGACATTTGAATGATGGTTTTGATTGGGGTGTGTGTGGGGGGCATGGGGGGGGGGGGTTATACAGTGGTGCCCACTTAATTGGATATATCTTAATTGCATATCCCTGTTAATAGAATGTAATTTCCCAACACAAAACCCTTTACCATGCCTCCAGTACAAATTTGACCTGGTACTAGTAATTGAATATAGGTTATAGAGTAATCTCCTGTTAATTGAATAAAAAATCTTGTAACATGTTGATAAATTGCCCTGACTCTTCCCAGCTTTCCTTTGTTATAGACCAATTTGGCCTCAGTACATTCAATACAGGCATTTAATCTATTATATCTTGTTTGACAGAGCTCATGGAGCTCTGTCAAACAAAATATAATAGAATAAATGCTAAGTTTATCTCTGGAATACAGGAAAGTGACACAATCCCTGTTAATTGAATACTCCTGCTAATTGAATAATGTTATTGGCAAAGTGGCTCTTCAATTAACAGGGTTCCACTGTACAGCAAACTGAGCAAAAACAAATATCACAAACTAATAATGAAACTATGTTCTTGTGAAATTTTCATGTGGTCATTCTACAACATGTTTTAGCTGGTACTATACAGTTTTGAAGGTTAAAGGGCTCAGTAGTTAGAGGTGTAGGCTGCAAGCCAAAGGGTCCTCTATCAAATCCCACCTGCGGCAACCACTTTGTTTCCTTGGGCAATACACTTCATTCCCATTGCCCACGTAGTGCCATTGCGTACCAAGGCATACTGCATGTCAATCGTACACTTGTCTTCAACCAATGCTAACCCAGCTTGTGTGCTGTTTGTACGTTAGATGTTTGTAATTGCTCAATGGTTCTCTCTGGCTTTTCCCATCTGTAAAACTGTCCGACATGAAGTGACCCTGGCTATTGAAGTGTCATTAAACCCCGATAAATAAATCAATAAGAATCATGTGTCCCTACTCTGGAGAACAGTTCGGGGCAAATTGCCAAAGGATGGTTTGGGTTAGATTAGTATCCAGTTTGGGTCAAATTGTTGGAGGACAGTTTGGATGCAATTCTCATGAATTCCAGTCACTTTGGCCCCAAGTCATTTCGGTCCCAGTCATTACGGCCGCAGGTCAATTCAGCCCCAATATACCAGGTCATTTCGGCCTCTTTAAATATTTTCAAACATTGTTTGAATTTTAACATTTTTCTATTTAATTTTTTTTCAACATTTATATCTCTCAATTAGATATTCAGGTATACATATGATATATGTCTAGTAGATTTTCTTTCATGATGAATAAATAAAAGAAAAGTTTCAGCACGTCGAAGGTGCACATGGACTATGTGGGATTTGAAATCCCTTGCGACCTGAATAATTGTATTTGCTTATGAATCTACGACAGCCGGAAGTGAGGGTCAGTAATGTTATTTGGTTTGAGTGTATGCCTTGGAAGTGGGGTACTGGGGTCAGGCCCCCGTGGACAGCGAACTGGAAGGGGACTAGGAATTGCGCATAACTACAAGGATTCTGCTCTGTGTTTTAGAAAATGTGGACATACTTATGGTAGTATCAAAATCGCAGTTTGGTGGTTGTTTCAGAAAAAAGAAAAGAAAAAGAAACCCTGTGAACCTCAAACTGGAAGGTGACTAGGAATTGTGCATAACAATATGAATGAATGACTGCATATACTTTGCAAAATTTCGAAGTAAAATAATTTCTCTTACTTATACAGATAGCATCTTAAATGTATGTAAAATTGAACACATGGATAATTTTTAATGTTGTGTATAACTTTTCTGTACACTGTGTAAATACAAATAACTGAACATTACTTAATAAAGGTAATTACCCATTATTTCTAAACATGAACTATGCACTGATCTTTATACATGTAGATCTCTACACTTAAAATGGTGCCGAAATGACCAAGGGACCGAAGTGACCAGGGCAGAGATGACTTTGAGGTCGAATTGACCAGAGGATGAAATGACTTGGAGCCGAAGTGATTGGATACCATTCTAACAGATGAGAGACCTTAATAAAAGGCTTAATTATTACAGAACACATTGAATGTGAATTTACTGCAGAGATAATTGCCCGACGATATACATTGTATTAATATTTTTCAATAAATATCGAACAATCTATTAATATTTTTTTAAAGAATTATTTTCAGGAGTTAAAACGAATATCGTAGCGTATCTAAAATATCCTAACAGATGTGTACTGCTTTTCTTTTGGACGAATCTTCCTTGGGCCTAGTTCTCCCCAGGCCGAAGATTCCCCCAGTTCCCGAAAAAAGATGACATGCCATTTTCAATGGCGGTAAATATCCAAAAGGGTTATTATTTTCCATTTTTTAGTGTTTGAAACTACGAAGCACTGTTCAGAAATACAGATGCACCAAAAAGTAACACATTATTACTTTGTTTTGGTTTCTAACGGGACTGAAAGCAACCTGTCAGTATCACTTTTTCGAATTACACCCATTTCGTCTACTAACCAAATCGTCCGCTGCAATTTTAACCAAGTTGTCCTCTACAATTATACCCAACATGTCCGAAACTCGTTCGCTGGAGGAAAGTATTCATGTATTGTATTTTGAATCATTTTTTATTTATTTATATAATAATTTTATTGTATACTTTATTGTATATTACCTATTGTAATATATCTTAATGTACCTCCATTGTAATATATCTTAATGTACCTCCTTGTATTAAATTTCATATACGTGTGAAATTCTGAAAACAGAAATGTCAGAACAAAATAAATTATCCAGGCATTAAATAAATTTTAATTACTGTTTATTCAATGGATTACCTATAATAATTATATTATTACAGTAAAAGTTCTTAAAGTATATGTACGTTATATTAAGTTCCACAACATAATCTTATAATTTTGCAATTTTTCATTGAAGAGCTCCACCGGCACCTTACAGTGAATGACTGCAAAATTATTAGTAGAAGTATTATAAGAATTAATTATATTAAGAAATGCAACAAAATTTGTTATATTAAGTTCTGCAACCGAATCTTATAATTTTGCAATTATTCATCGAGGCGCACTGTCGCTTTACAATGAATAATAGCAAAATTATTAGCAAATGTATTATAAGAATTAATTATATTAAGAAACGCATCAAAATTTATGGTTTATTAAATTCTGCAACATAATCTTATAATTTTGCAATTATTCTTGGAAGAGCACCGGCACTTTACAATGAATAATCACAAAATTATTAGCAAATGTATTATAGGAATTAATAATATTAAGAAACGCATCAAAACGTGTTATAATTATATTAAGAAATGCATCAAAACTTGTTATATTAAGTTCTGTAACATAATCTTATAATTTTGCAATTATTCCAGGGGGAGGGGGATCCTGTGGGCACCAAAAATTTGCAACACGTGATGTGGGGGTGGGGGGGTACGTGAAGATTCGGCCCTGGGAATATTCGGCCGGGAATATTCGGCCCCGAAATGGGCCGAATCTTCCTGGTTTGGGGGCCGAATCTTCCCAATTTTTTTTTACCTTTTCATGTCTAAATATATAAACAAAAATTCAAGATTCGGATTTTTCGGACATAAAAAGGTGATTGTAACTGAGGGTAACGGTAGTGGCGGAGGAGAGAGGCGGTCGTTAGAAAAAAAAAATTTTTTCTACTCACGTTTCGTTCGGTTAGAATTAATCACAAGTAATCATTAGAATCCTTTTTTGAAAATTCACAAACTTATTAATTAACAGTTCTGTTCCACTGAAAATAAATATATTTTCCATATTTCTAACTGAAACCAAGAATTAATCACAAGTAATAATTAGAATCCTTTTTTGAATAGTCACAAACTTATTAACTAACAGTTCTGTTCCACTGAAAATAAATATATTTTCCATATTTCTAACTGAAACCAAGAGACGTGTGCACAGTTCAATAAATTATCTACAAATGATACTAAAAAATTCCCAAATGTTCTCACTTGTTTGGGTAGCAATGAATGAAATGAAATGAAAGGTTTTAGCGCGCCGAAGGCGCGCAGGGACGATGTGGGATTTACAAATCCCTTGCGACCCGGTTAACCTTATTTGTCCCTTGGATCACACAGGCCTAGCTTTCCTATTGCCCAAAGTGGAGTCTGAGGGGGTTATGAACGCGGTTAGAATACCCGGCAGTTTACGTTGTAGTGTTAGATGGTCAATACTCAATCCCTCAACGCCTTTGAAACTATTAGAGGGCGAGTTCTATTCGGTTCCAGTTTGGCGATGGTAGAGGTTTGAGTCCTACCATGGTGGCGAGCCAGAATGTAAAGTTGAGCGATGGCAAGTTAAAGGGAAGAAGAGGGAAGAAGAGAAAAGAAAACCAAACAGCAACGCCGGTTTGGTAGCGGCCCCGGTATATGACCATAACGGTTACAAAAAAGAAGTGGAGAAAGCTCCAACAGTATAGTTTTAAAAAACCGGGAGTCATCCATCAAGCCTTCTGGGAGATAGGATGCCGTATGTGATTTTGAGGTATCTGGTTATCCTTCGGGAATTCCAAATGACCTCCTCCACACCCCCCCCCCCAAAAAAAAAAACAAAAAAAAAAAACAAAAAACTCTCACTGACACACACCCTCAAGCCCTTAAAAGGGCTGTTAAATCTTTATTCAAATGTTTATTTATATCAAATGTACACTCGTGCTCAGCCAGACAAGCTTGTTTCAATCCTTGCCTATCGTTTGGTGGTTTCTTGTATATGTTGCAGAAAGGTAGGTTGCACCAATTCCTCCTACGCTTTGTCTACCATTTCCATGCGTCTTCTTGATTAGAGTGTTGCAAGAAAATTTGAGAATGTTCAGTTAGAAAAGTTATAGGTAGAGAGAAAGATAGGTATCCGCTATTGTATATTGTGCATGCTGTGTGATTGTTGCTATGGATGGGGTAAGGGGTGTGTTTCTTCGGAGCCCACTCCCGACACGCAGAGTTGCGAGGCAATCCTCACAGACTCAATCCTAAAGATCTCAATGAGTAGCGAGGCAATCCTCACTGACTCCATGCTATTGAGTACTTTTAATTTACTGTGGATTATTTTGTTTTTCTGTTTAGGGTTCGGTGTTCGTTCAGCTTCACCATTGATTCACTGTCCTGGAGAGTGTGGAGGGTTTTGTTATATAGATCTTATTAAACGCGTTTCAATCGCGCTTCAGCAGAGTTGCGAGGCAGTCCTCACAGACTCTATCCTAAAGTTCCCAATGAGTAGCGAGGCAATCCTCACTGACTCCACGCGATTTAGTTATATTGTATAATTTTTATTTTATTTTATTTTATTTTTTTTTTTTATTTTTTATTTTTTATTTTTTATTTTTTTTTTCCGGAAACTTATTTTGTTTTTCTGTTAAGGGATCGGTGTTCGTTCAGCTCAACCATTAATTCACTATCTTGGAGTCTGTTGAGGGTTTTGTTTTGTAGGTCTTTTAATCGCGTATCAATAGTTTCTATTTTTGCTAGCTCGTGAAGTTCCTTTATCGGTGTCCATTTGGGTTTGCATAGTGCCACTCGCAGGGCATAATTTTGAACCCTCTGTAGCTTCTGAATGTTGGTTTTGCTTAGGTCGCTTGTTATTATGGCACCGTATTCTAGTACCGGACGTATAAATGTTTTGTAGAGCTTGAGAAGCACATCTTTGTTTGCTCCCCAATTTCTACCTCTGATCATCTTCAGAAAATTGATACGTTTAGTAGCTCTAACCGTAATGGAGTTTACGTGACTGTTTAGACTGAGATTGCTATCTAGGATAAATCCCAAAAATTTGGCTTCTTTGTTTGCTTCTAGTTTGTGATCGTATAACTGGAGATCGATACTCGGGACTGGTTTTTTCCTTTGCTTTTTGAAGAACGTAACTTTTTGAGTTTTGGTTGCATTGAGTTTGATGCGCCACAGGGCACACCAGCTCTCAAGATCGCGAATGGTATCCTGTAGACGATTTTTAATTATGTTTCTGGACTTGCTGGCTGTCCAAATGCCTTTGTCGTCTGAGAACTGCGATAGTTCAACAAAGATTTTCCCTACTTTTTCTATATCATTCACATATATTATGAAAAGAAGCGGACTTAGAACCGACCCTTGTGGTGTTCCCGCTTCGAGTATTACTTCCTCTGACACCTCGCGATTAACCTTCACCTTGATTTTTCGGTCAGTTAGAAATGATGATATGATCCTTAGAATTTTAGTGGGTAATCCCATTTTCGCTAGTTTATATCTCACGCCATTGTGCCATACCGAGTCGAACGCTTTTTCTACATCCAAGAAAAGCGCGGTTCCGATTTCGTTTTGACTAAATGCTGTTTTCATATAATCGACCAGTCTATATACGTGTTCGATTCCCTCTTTCTGACTCCTATACGCTCTTTGCCATTTGTTGAAAAAGTTGATTGATTCGAGATAGCTGCGAAGTCTCGTAGTGAGAATCCGCTCAAATATTTTCCCAACACAGCTAAGCAAGCTGATTGGGCGGTAGTTGGAAGGGTTGGTAAGGTCTTTGTCGGGTTTGGGTATCATGACTCCCGTGGCCACTTTCCAGCATTTTGGGAAGTACCCACAGGAGAGACAGCAGTTTAAGAGTTTGGTAAGTCTGCAGTAGAAGATGTTGGGGCACTGTTTCATTATTTTGTAAGAGACTTCGTCTTCTCCTGGGGACGAAGATGACCTGCATTTTCTGATTATACCCATGACCTCTTCTACGCTTATTGGTTCGGTTAATTCATGGTCGTCCCCGTCTTCATGCCTTTGGTCGAAGTTCGGTTCATTGAAGATTGAGTTGTTATCTTGGACAAATTCATTTACTCGTACCTTAAAATCGTTGTCATATCTGTTCCCTTCTTGTGGACGATGTGCCTTCTTTAGAAGTTCGGCAAAAGCACTGGCCTTTGCCTTGTCGTCTATGGCCATAGATCCGTCGCTAGTCTTTAGCGCATTATTATTGGCAATTTTGCTCTTTTGGCCAGTAAGAGTTTTAAATGTATCCCAGAACCTCTTAGGTTCTCTCAGCCCATTTAGGTTTTCGGTTGCTTTTTCCCATCTCACGCGATTGTCGTTAGCTATGGCCTTTTTTACTTCCCCATGAAGGCGATTGTACGCGGTTTTAAGTTCTGCTCTTTTCATTTGATCATTCTCTGATTGGTAAGCCCGGAAGGCTTTTCTTTTTTGTTTGATTATTTGAAGAGTTGTTTGGGTTATTCTGTTTATCCGCGTCTTTACTGTTTGCTTGGGACAGATTTCGTCTAGTGTACTGTTGATAACCTCGTTAAGGTGGGTGCAGGCTTTTTCTAGTTCATGAACATTTGAGGGGTCATTTGCCTTTATTTTTACTTCGATGATGTTTCTGAAGAGGTTCCAGTCAATTTTTGATAGGTTCCTCCTATTCACGGGAGGATACCTTGCGGGACCAGTATTACATTTCAGAGTGGCGTGAACCGGCAGGTGATCACTGCCTAGATCATCATCTCCTACAAATATGTCTTGCATTTGGCTGGTTAGTGATTTGCTGGTGATAATCAAGTCTAAGATATCTGATTGATGGAGTGGGTTGTTGCTTATGTATGTTACGTCTTGATCGTTATTTACCACAAATAGATCGAGTTCTTCAATGATGTGGAAAAGGGCGTCACCATTAGGCTCAGTCTTATGACAGCCGAATACCTGGTGTTTGGAATTGAAATCCCCCAAGAATATGCAGTGCTTGTACTTGTTGGTAAAAAATTCAAATACTTTACTGTCTACTGTTGCTTGCGGCTTGTTATAATATGATATGATGGCCACGTGTTTGTGGTCAAGTTCAATTTCAGCTGCAATCACTTCAGCATTGAGGTGGTCGCATGGTATTGATTTGTATTTAATCTCCTGCCTTATTAGCAGAGCGACACCGCCGCCTTTTGGGGCGGGGCGATCTCTTCTAATAATATCAAAACCACTTAACCAGAATTGTTTGTTTGGTTTAAGCCAGGTTTCGCTAATTCCAATTACGTCCGTATTTTTTAAATAATGTGACATTTGCAAATTTTTCTGATTAACGCTTCGAGCGTTCCACTGGACTATTTTTAGTGTATCCATGAATGGTTTAGGAATAACTGTACTAAGTTTATTTACGTTTAATTACTATTTGTAATATTGTTACATAATTATATTCTGTTGACGGCCGCTTCTAATAGCGTGTGAGATATTTGAGTATTATATAACTTAGAAGCTGTTTTACTAATCTCTTTGCAAACGTCCGAAAGACTAGTGTCCAAGTGTTTCTTCATTATGCTGAAAATAGAGCCAGCCATTAGAGTACACGTGGAATAAGGGGAAGATGAGTTCTCGACATTACTTACATTTAGAGCTTTAAGCTGGATGTTTGTTTTAACTTTTTTGAAGTGGCTACAACCCCGGTAGTTGCTGGGGTGTTGACCACCGCAATTCGGGCATTTCAGAGTTTTAGCACTACACGCCTTCGCGATGTGTTTGTCGCCGCATTTCATACATCGTTGCTCCCCGTTGCATTTGTGTGACAAGTGCCCAAATTTCTGACACTTGTGACACTGAACGGGTTGCGGAAGAACACGATATTCCTCGGTTTCGTATTTTTTGCCATTAATAATTACCCCTTTGCTTATCAGATTTAATTTCGTTGCTCTATTAGGGCATTTTACTTTTATTTTCCAAGTATGGTTACCCGTGGCTTTGGAGATTAGTCTCTCCCACGAGCATCCTGGAAGGGCTTTATCAATCGAGTTTTTTTCCGTTTTGGGGTGGACGCGTGTGATTACGACACAGGGGTTTGGTTGCGGGTGGCCCTGTGTTTTGTTGGTTTTATTGGTCACCTTAGGGGGCGTTTTGGCTTTTACTTTATCGGCGTACGTCGCTCTATTGGTTGGGCTAGCTGTCGCATTCACTATTTCCGGTGATGTAGACTCTGTTGCGTTAACAGAGCCCCCATTTCCTGGTGTGACCACCGAGTCCTTTTCAGTAGCGGTGCTCTGTGAATTTTTCTTGATGATTTTTGTCTTCTTGACATGCCGATCAATAGTCATACAGAAACCATTTTCGTCTTCGACGTCCACGGTTTCATCATTTTCACGGAACTCATTGGAGAGTTTCCTTTTCGATCGATTTTGGTTTGGTGATTTTTTCTGTCGCTGCGATTTGGGGACTTTAGCTGAATTTTTATCCAATTGAATTTCAACCGCCATGGCCGGGGAAACTGCGTAGCAATGCACATACCTGTGAACGAAGTCATTGCTATTGTTTTGATAGCAATGCAAGCATTGGCAAACACTTCAGTTCAAATGAGTTACTGATTACATCTACTCAGTTATGTTTTGATTACACTTCTTTGCTAATATCTGTTGTTGAGTAATAAGTTGACACGAGGTGTACACATGATGTTTTGATGTTGCTACCTCAAAATAATTACCGCATTCACACATCATTGATCACATAGTGATCAGACAAATGCCGCCCATAGCCACAAGTCTCAACAAAATGTATATAAGGATTCTACTTTTCTGCAACATCACAATCCACGCCATGTCTTCTACTCCAGAATATCCTTGTATTGCTTGTGGATTAGAAGTTCGGCCCAGACAACATGCTGTCTCTTGTGACACGTGTTCTAGGTGGCAGCATAGAAAATGTCAGACTGGCATTACTTATCATGAGTACATGGAGACCCTTCGTGGGCGACAAACTCTAATTTTCAACTGTGACCCATGTCAAAGCAACACTGAAATACCAAGTTTAGCTTCGAGCATTCTCGCAGAAGAGAATACCAACGATCGAGATCGAGATAACACAGAGATACTGGCAGAAATGCTGCAAGAAAACGAGGAAATGGACGTGTCTTTAGAAAGTCAAGAAGTCATCTCAAGACAGGTTGAAATAATGGTTGAGGAAGAAGCAGCACAGACAAGCAATCCACTCCACGCCAGTTTTGACATCCCTCATCGAAATATACAAGACGTCCGAGAGACTTTAGATTCATCTATAGGAAATGAATCTGAGCTTCCCAGTGAAGACATACCAGATAGGCCAACAACATTCAAAGTATTACCCACGGGCAGCAAACGAGGACAACCACTGTTAGTCACAAATGATGGATATTCATATGGTATAAAGGTTAGTATTCTTTTAAAAATGAATTTGTTGGTAACCACTGACTTGTCGCGGCTGTCTGGAGAGAAGGCAATTATTCTGCTTGAAGTTCTTGAACCCCGAACCCGGCCCGCCCCCGCCCCCACCCCCACCCCCACCCATCATTCTCTCTTCCCCGCATTCAGATAGAAACTCATTTACCTATTTCCGATCTCTTTTTGCATGTTGATAACACGACACTGTTCTTTTTTTCAGCATCAGAGTAATGATAGAATTCGTTGGAGGTGTAGCGTAAGATCAAGGATTGACCCATGTCAGGCTGCGGTGGCACAAAGTGGAAACAACTTCATCCCTAATGACAGAGAGCATAATCACCCACCCGATCCAAGTCTACAAATTAAAAAAAACTGTATATGTGAAAGTAAGTACTTTTACTGTTTAGCTGGAAGTCTGCACTGGGGCATTATTATAAAAAATAAAATGTTAATAATAACTCTAATTAATAATTTTGAACTCTTAAAACTTATAACTCTGATAAGAATTCGTTGATCATGAAATTGTTCAAGCAATTAATAATGCCTGTCTCAACAACTTTCAGGTAAAAGAAGCAGCACAGCGCGATGTATTCCGACCCGCTAGCGACATTGTGGAAGAAGTTATAAGCCAGACTGTCACCGAGGACACCATGTCTTTAAAACCGAAAACGAATACAACAAAACGTGTAACAAATATGCATCGTGCGAAGAGCCGACCACAGGAGCCAAAAGAAATTAATTTTGAAATAAACAGAGATTTTCTACACATAGACGACTTTTTGATAGCAGACATCAACATGGACGCCTACCGTCACATAATATTCTCAACACCCTTTCAACTTGGAATATTAAGACAATCACGAAGGTGGTTTATCGATGGAACATTCAAGGTAAAATTTTAGTAATTGAATTAACCACCCCTCCCGGTATTTCTGCATCCTGTTTCATCCCTGGTACCAACAGTGAGCATAAGTGTATTCTACCCCCCCTATAATATAATATAATATAATATAATATAATATAATATAATATAATATAATATAATATAATATAATATAATATAATATAATATAATATAATATAATATAATATAATATTATTCATTTCTTAATTATTTCAGATTGTCGGTAAGCCATTTGGACAGAGTGCACAACTGATGTCGATCAATTGTTTTGTGAAGGAAGGTGACAAAAAGAAGCAATTCCCTATGGTGTTTGTCCTTATGTCGCGGCGCCGTACATCTGACTACATTGAAGTGTTTGAAAAAATTATTGAGCGATTGGAGAATCCACTGGTTGAGACCTTTGTTATGGATTTGAATCAGGTAGAATTTTTATATAATAAATCGTTGATATTTTAAAAGTTTATCATCTATCATTGTTTGCATGCTTTTGTCGGATTACTGCATCATTACTTCCATGTTACAGATTTTTTTTTCTTTTCCCAGCTGTATGGCAAGCTGTAAGACAACTGTTCCCCGGCAAAGAAATAAAGGGTTGCGTTTTTCATTGGTGCCAGGCGGTGTTCAGAAAAGTGGTCGATGTTGGACTCAAAACAGCATTTAACCAGAATAAAGCTACTCAGCAGTATATACGCCAATTTCTAGCATTACCTTTCCTACCAGCAAACCACATCAGAGAGACATTTGACAGCCTTGCCCCCCTTGCCAACACAGAAAATCTGAAAGATTTTGTAACGTACATCCAAACCCAGTGGATGGAAAACAGCATATTTGACATTCCGTCTTGGTGCATCTTTGACCACACGGTTAGGACCAACAACCACATTGAAGGTGAGCATAATATTACATAACTAAATTATTGATCCTTAACATTTTGTAATATATATAATTAAAGCATTCATAAGAGCACAAAATCGATATCAATAATAGGTTTAATTTCCGAAAAAGAAAAAAACCGAAAACAAAAATAATAAAAAATAAAGCAAAATGCTAAAACGCCGGAATCTCTAATTTTAATTCTGCCCTAATTTTTCAAATATTTTAGTTAAATCTTTCTTCTTGTAATTTCAGCATGGCATCGTCGTATCAATGCTAAAGCAGGGATGAAACTCTCTTTTTACAAGCTTGTTCCAGTCCTCCAGAAAGAAGCAGAATACTCTAGAATCGAAATCAGTGCACGAGACCTTGAGACTGACATTAGATCCAAATATACTGAAATAGACAAAAAGTTAGATGAGCTATGGAAGAAATACAGAGAGCATGCTATCAGAACCACAGATTTTCTCAACCAATGTTCATTAGCATATAAGCTTGGTAAAAGCAAAAAGTAATTGTATTAATAAATATTTCTATTGTTAGTTCAAATGAGAAAGTTTTTGTTATTTGTACATTTTATGCTATATCTAAGTTTATTTCTCGCCATTTTTATTGTTTTGTAACAAATAAATATAAATTTTCACCGTTGTTCTTTTTTTCTGTTCCCAAGTCGATCACTTGCAAGGGGTGGGTTATCTTGCAAAATTCGCGTCACCTTCCTGATCACCATTGCAGTTCACGCCCGAACTTCCCGGTAATTGCATTATCTTTCATGGGGAATGTTTTAAAAAGAATGTAAGTGAGAAACTGGACAGACATTCTGTCCAATTTCCCACTTCCATTGTTTTTTTTCCATTCTTCAAGTCTGTTCAACATCGGGGCCGAATCTTCCCTGACCGAATCAGTCACCATAGCCATTCTCTTATCCCTAAATCCATTCAGTATTGGAGGCCGAAACTTCCATTCTCCAAGTCTGTTCAAATTCGGTGCCGATTCTTTCCTGACCGAATCAGTCACAATTGCCATTCTCTTATCCCTAAATCCATTCAATATTGGAGGCCGAAACTTCACGTCCGAACTTCCCGGTAATCGCATTAGGTTTCATGGGGATTATTTTAAAAACAATGTAAGTGAGAAATTTGACAGATATTCAATTTCCCACTTCCATTGTTTTTTTCCATCCTTCATTGCCATTCTCTTCTCCCTAAATCCATTCAATATTGGAGGCCGAAACTTCCCGGCCGAATATTCCCGGGCCGAATCTTCCCGAGGCCGAAAAATACTGGGCCGAATCTTCCCGGGGCCGAATCTTCCAGTTCCCGGGTGGGTGAGTCTCTTGAGTGCACCAAAAATGTGCATTTCCAACTTGTACAATTTTTTAAAAACATATCATTATAGCAGGCAATATACGACATCATTTGTGTTTCAAACCTTAGATGATGTACATCACACTCTTAACATAAATACAACATCAGGAGGCTTTATATGTTGGGGAAATGTCACACGTTAGTAGGGGGTGACTGTCTTGTTCGAAATGTACAGACAATATTTTCCTTGACATTATGACAAGCGGACGACTCGGCTTGGGGACGAAACGTCCGTATACCCTTTTTTCAAGCAAACTTTTCCTTTACAACACCTTCACACTTGGATAATTCAAAAACTGAGTTTCTGTTCATCTTGATATTTCACGAGATACATGTCAATGCATGTCTGTATACAATAGCACCAATATAATAACAATTATCCGTTATAAACTTATATTATCGGGCCTACATTTTTTTCGATTGAGGTTGTCACTGGCAGACAAGCTGCAACGAAATCAGGACTGAGAGTTCGATCTGAAATGACGAGATCATCAGCTGAGCTAGTTCAGCGATCTGAACGTAGTGGCTACCCCTCTACGTTCAGATTCTTCCCATTCAATCCTATAGAAAAAGTTCCCATCAAGTTTTTATGGGAACTCAAAACTCGAAATTAGGAATATATATCAAGCTTTCGTCCTTATTACCGGCTGCAATCGATAGTACACGTATTTCCTTACATTTGGGAAGAGTTTATTAATCCAAACTAGGTTTTATCCTTTAAATGTCGTCATTTGTGTACTCGTGAGGCGGCGACGGAGATTTCAAAATCGGCCATGTTGTTGTTTAAATATAAAACAGTAAAAACGATAACCCGGTAATGGCGCCGAAACGAATAGACCTTTTCATCGATGCGGAATAGGAAATTCGATCTCCTTCGCGCAGAGGAGGCCTTCAAACTCGGTCGCATTCGCACAGAGCAGATTATGAAACCCATTCTGCACAATTGCGATCGAATTTCCTATTCCGCATCGATGAAAAGGTCTATTCGTTTCGGCGCCATTACCGGGTTATCGTTTTTACTGTTTTATATTTAAACAACAACATGGCCGATTTTGAAATCTCCGTCGCCGCCTCACGAGTACACAAATGACGACATTTAAAGGATAAAACCTAGTTTGGATTAATAAACTCTTCCCAAATGTAAGGAAATACGTGTACTATCGATTGCAGCCGGTAATAAGGACGAAAGCTTGATATATATTCCTAATTTCGAGTTTTGAGTTCCCATAAAAACTTGATGGGAACTTTTTCTATAGGATTGAATGGGAAGAATCTGAACGTAGAGGGGTAGCCACTACTTTCAGATCGCTGAACTACAGCTGAGCATATTGACAAACCTCCAGAAGGACAGAACTCGAGTAATAATAACACTTTGGCCGGCCTCTGATTTGTCGCGGTTCTCGGGTGAGAAGGCCTGGCAACCCCTGAAGTGTAGATATGTCGGCCAATGTATCACGCAAAGCTTTGAGGCGAATAAAGTTGCAACAGAGTACATTTGATTCCCAGAGGGGGGCAGGCCAATTGCAATTGCATGGGCAATTCGACAGCGGAAGTTACGTAGTTTTTTCACTGAAATTTACTGTCCACTTCAAAAATCACATTGACGGCTATAGAGAATTCTGTTCTGGAACACATTTATCTGACTGGGTATGTGGAACCCTTTGCGGGCCTACGGCCCGCTTGGGGTTCCTAAAATCGCCTGTAACTACTATACGAGAAATTCACGAGTCCTTCGCTCTCTCGAAAGATGTGGAGGTCATATCCAAACATTCATTGCCACCATTAGGGGGTCGATAGAAGACACCAAGCAGGAACGATGAGGCAATGGTAATGACTTCGATTCATATACATGCAAGTGGACATATTTCGAGATCCGGCCTCAGATTAAATGGGATACCATGTTAGATACATATTTCAATACCCCCTCCCCTATATGGCCGATCCTTTCTAATTACTTCTTGAAAGGTACCGAACTGAACGTCAGTATTTTCATCAGAACATTTTAACTATGTTTCAGTGAATGCGCATATGTTGAAACCCTGCATCTCAAATTTAGGCTAAAGACTAAGTATGTTCATGTGGCAAATTTTGAAACCTGTCGATCAGGATTTATGGCATGATGAATTCATACTTATGTCGGTCGTAGGGGTCAGGATTTATAATACAGTATCATCGGCCAGGAAGATGAGGCTCGAAACGAATGAGTTGAAGAAGAAAATCAATGCTATTGACAAGCACTCACGATCTCCAATGTACATGTAGATTAATAATTTTACGCCGCTGAGTAAAATTGGCAGTAAGTATACAAGCTTTAAGTGACGAACGTCAGGACGTTTTTCGGAACTATTTCGAGGAACAATTCCTGAGAACAGTGCAATGGGTAATCTACTGTCGATAGGTCCACAGCAAGAATGTATCAGGACAACCCACAAAGTCCTTGAAGCTGATACCTGAGTATCAAATTCACTAAAACATGTTTTTCCTGTGTACACTTCCCTGTGCACGCAGGGTGAAGAGACCGACACGCATTCTGCAAGTATCTATACCACACATTATACAATCTTAAATATAAGCAGACAAAACGCGATGTGTGTTTGAATCAGTGGGTGTTTTACATAACGAGTTGGAATGGCGTAGTCATATTTTGCGTTTATTACACAACTCATGCATTAAAATTCATTTAAATAAACAAATTCTAATTCCGATGTTTAAACCCAAAGGTGAAGAGTTTGTTTTGACCGAAGCTGTACTGATCACATGGATCGATAAAAAATCAACACATCCTTTTCGGAACCAGTGTTTGTTGAAATTCGTATCGCTATTTACTAACAGTAATAGCCACCAAACAGTAAGGCGTGAATGGGCTGGTGCCCATTCACGCCTAACCATTTGGCGGCTATTACTGTTAGTTAAAATATAAGTACAAATATATGCAGATTTGCCAATCAGCTGCGAGAAACGTTTTTAAAAGAAGTTCGAAGCATGTCAAGATGTCCGAAGATTTACCGAAAAAAGTTGACCAATTTAGATATAATGGGATCCACAGAACGAGACGGCCACGGGACTGGGTTAATGTTCTGGTTGGAAATGATTGTTTTTTTTTTTTAATATTATCTCATTTTTGGCTATTTTTTTGTGAACCGACTTTATTTTGCTTTGGACGTTTTCATTTTCACACTATGCGACAGACGGTCGATGATTGTATAACGAAATTTGGAAACCTTTCGAAGCGTAACTAAACGGTGCGGTAAAAAAGTCCCGGCTTGTAAATGACCCGTTGAATCATAGCGGCGATACCGTTGAATACAAGGTTTTAAAGTTTAATTGATGTTATACTTATACTGAGACCGAGAGGGTACCGCACAATATAGAAGGACACGTAGCACCGAGGAACCAAGATCAGGAAGAGTCACAGCTAATATCCTTTGTAGATTTGTAGCTTTGTTTGGACAATTAAGCCTTTTTGGAAGATAGGGTGTAAGAAAAATCAGAAAGAGTTTTGTAGAAATAAATGAACAAAAGAAGACAAACCTTTCGAAGCAACAACATTTATCGTTATACCGAAATACTCTCTCGTTCAATATGTTTTTTCGTATAAGGTGCTTTTGACGTAACAGTCACAAAGAGAATGAAGGAAACTCTCCAAACTAATAACAACAAACAAACATTTGGGATGTTTCGTTTATTGTTTATTTTAAGAGCCTTTACTGACTCGGAATTCGAGCTCGTGTTGACAGTAAACGAAGCTTGGTGCAGTGTCTGAGAATAAATAATAATAATACCCTTTACTCAGCATGTAAGAGCTTTCATCCTGGCTTCAGAAGTGCTTGGTGGGAAGAGATAAAAAAAATGGGGGGGGGGGGGGGGGTGGGTGAGAGGTCAAAAAATCGAAAGGGTCAAGGAGAGTATATATATATATATTAACGGAAGTCTGCACGGGGTGAACAAACAACCCATACAGCGTCGGATTCTTGGGGAATTTGAAGTTTCTTAGCCTTGGATTGGGTGAGGTGTGTCCTCCCCAAACAATGATTACCCGTACTCACTGATTTGTTCTAACAATCAACTGTTCTCTTTTCGGATT